>JAHZNC010001638.1:9193-27944 GCA_027744095.1 Zhuqinia jingwanae
AAAAAAACTCCACATTCTCAAATTATCAATGAACTGCTAAAATGGAACAGTTATAGGTATTTAATACTATAGCACATTAAAATCTAAAAAAGTTTCTTCACAAGACTCGAATTCGTTATGTCTGTAGCCTCCAGTAACTTTCGTTTTAAACTTGGCCTTTCCTCTTGTTGTTTGACCACGTTTGCAGGTAGCGGAAGTAAATGGCCAGGTGTTGGTCCTGGTTTATTTCTATTTGAAATGAAGCAAAAATACTTACACGAACTAACTAATTAGTCTTGAACAGACAATGTTAAATTAGGTTAGGTTAGGATGTATGTACCTGAAATACGGCATTTGCAAAGCAATTTTTGCGGAGCAGCGTTCATTAGGATTCAGTCTTAGCATGCTGTCTACCACAGCGAGTAAGTCGTCCGGAGCGGCAGTGAAAATGTCTCGTAAGGGAATAGGGTTACCAGGTTTAAATTCACAGTAATCTGGAAGCGATTTATGATCTGTCCAATTGTTTTCGTTAGGGGTTCCAAGAACTTCGAAAATTTTTGACAGCTGACCAAGATCCGAGTCCCCGGGGAATAAAGGCCCTCGCAAAAGAAGTTCTGCAACGATACATCCTACTGCAAACATGTCAACGCCCTCACCATAATTGCGGGCTCCAAAGAGAAGCTCAGGACACCTAAGATACGACCATTTTAATTTTTTAAATTCCTGAGACTATTTCAAATATATGAATAATAGTAACCTTAATCTTAAATAAAACAGCTCCACTCACCTGTACCACCTTGTTACCACTTGATGCGTATAGAGTCTGTTGGGGGAACCAAAGTATCGAGCGAGACCAAAATCACCAATTTTTAATACTCCATGAGAATTTAGTAGCAAGTTATTCGGTTTCAGATCCTGGAATACACAACATAAAACAATTAGAGACCAAGTTTCGAATAGGCCACGCAAATCTTTATATCAATAAAATATTACATTACCCTGTGCAATATAAATTGGGCATGCAAAAATTCCAGTCCCTGAAGAGTCATTATAGTGTACGCTTTAATGTTTCCAGGAGTGAGGACTATTTTTGTCTCTTTGATAATCATTTCCAAATCAGTAGCCATAAATTCAAAGACAAGTGAGATATTCGATCTATGGCCAAACACGTCCAAAAGTCCGAGGATATTTGGGTGCTGGAGCTCCTGTTGCAGCTTAATTTCCCTAAGTGCTGTACGATTAACGCCATCAGAGAACTCTGCTTTGGAACCTACTTTAATCTGTTTGGATCGTAATAGAAAAACAAAACCAATCTGAAATTAATCATATGAACTGACATTACAACTTCAATCGTGTCATATGCAATACCGATACCTTCTTGACAGCCACGATTCTGTCTTCCTCCAAATCTTTCGCTTTAAAAACAGTGGCAAACTACAGAGAACATTCCAAAGATTTTAATTTCTTGAATATGATAACCCAAATTTTTTGAGAAAATGAGAAAACTGACAAAGTAATAATAAAATTAAATGCTCTTTATACCTGCCCTTCTCCCAAAAACTCAATTTTCTCATAACGCTTGTCAGTGCTTCCATGTTTCACTGCACCTGACATGTTGAAAAATGGACCACTGCGGTTCTACTGACACACACTTTTTGTAAAACTGCTTATCTTGGTAGTAAGGGTTATTTATTACACATCATTCCACAACAAATTAGTTTATGATAATTTATCATTAATAATTGATAAACAACTTAAACAAATCTACCTTAACAGGTACTACTACTTAATGTTTCTATCCTTGCGGCGTTCACTAAATGCACGGGTTGATTGCTACATAATTCAGTGCACAATAATATTTATTTTATTTTGTCATCACCGAAATCTACTTGAACTTCATATTATATAACTAACAACGAAAGGTCAAAAATTTTGCTTAAAAAGTCAAAACAAGTGCATGTATCTAGTTTTCGTTGTTACATATTTTAAAATGCAGAATTTTGAATCTCGTGCTATAAAGGAACACAAGACAAGCAGATGATGTGTGTTGTAAAGTGCATGTAATGTAAAGTATCAATGCATTACTCAACTCTTTTTTATCTCCTAAAAACATTTGTACTTTGCTCATATCATCTCAAGGTTTGGTTCAGCTGTTCCTTAAAAACAAAACAGTAAAAACATTAAATATGTTCACTTCCAGTTTACGTGTCAAACAAAACGTTTATTAGTGCATATTTCTTGTGAGTAAAAACCCAAACAAGTTGCTTCAATAGCCTCATTACGGTAATTGTCTTGCACAATAGTATAATTAAATTTATGGATTTCTAGTGTTTTTGCTTTCTTGGATTTCTGATTCTTGTTGGACAGTTATAAGTTATATAGTGTTTGCAATCATGTGGTTAAACAAACAAGTTTAAACACTCGTTAACTGAAAGTTTGAGGTTTATATTTTTTTAAAGCTAGAGGTGTGAGTGAAAGGTGAAAAGGTGCCATTTTTATACATTGTACCGTACAAATTATCAGGTAGCCTAGCCTGACGTCAGAGATTTTTACAATTAAAAGCCTCGTTGAGTAACTTGAATACAAAAGTAGACGTAGGGGATGTGGACATTTCTTCAATTCTATTTGGCTGTCTAGCACATGAAATTTTGGAATTTTTAATCTGGTTTACACGAGCTTGGTAAGCTAACTTTGAATTTTTTTGTCGTGATTTAGATTGTTAATTGTTGGCCTGATACTTTGTAGTGTGGAGTTTAACAGTTAATATATTGTTGTCGTATTTCAGGTAAAAACTCTTGCGATATATACAAAGGTACTATCGGGTACCTCTCCCCCCCAACATGGAGCTCCACAGACGAGCAAATAATGCAGGGAATAATGGGAGTTGTCGTGCGGGCTCCGATTTTTTTATGGCAGGTGTGCTCAAGAGGCCAATTTGTGGAAACAAGACATCCGCAAGTAGCTACAAACATGGCAGGAAATTACTCAAAAGGCTGAAATCTACAATGTCTTATGGCGATCAGCGTTTGTACACCTCCAGGAGTTTCCAGGAAGGGTCCAATAAATACGAGGAATTCTTCTGCTACAATGAGCACGAAGATGACCCAGAAGATGATGAAGAAACCAGAACAGGTAAAGTTGATTTTGTGACAAGCATTTGGAAATCTTTCTTTTATGCAGAAGATGAGATGATTGTCTAATTTGCGTATGAATTTCTGTTTTTGCTTTAGGAGCTAATTTGTTCAAAAATATTTCGTTAAATATGGTTGACTTCCTTAACGAAAGGCAGTTAGGCAATGTGCGTCAGCCTTTTAATTTACAACCGCGAGTTATGGGAGAAAGTTTTCAATATCAGCCAGATTTACCAATCAAGCATTTACTTACAAATCAAATTTTGCAAGAGAAGGCAATTAAAATTGAAAATTTGAACAAAGTATTTTGCTCTCAGTGGCTTTCCGACAGACAAGTCATTTTTGGAACCAAGTGCAATAAGGTGAGATTATTGTTTGTTTGTTGGAAACCCACCAGCACCCCATCCTGGGACATTACACTGAATATTATTCATTATTATTGAAATTAGCAAGCCATTTGTTGCACTTATTGCTTCAGTCCGTGTAATTGTAATAATGTTATTTATTCTTTTTATTAGCTAATGGTGTTAGACATACAGACCAAGCATTTGACCCAGATCCCTTGCTTAGCACCATCTCCCAGAAGCCTGCCCCCTGATTCACAATGTGGTATACATGCCATTCAGATTAATCCGTCTCGGAGTTTACTCGCTACCGGGGGTCGCAATCCCAATGATCTTGCCGTGTACAGATTACCTACGTTGGACCCTCTGCATGTGGGAGAGGTAAGTTGCACTCATTGCAATGTAGTATACAAATTGAAGCTGAATATTGACTAATGATTGGCAAACAATATCAATAGCTAGCGCATCAGGACTGGGTTTTTGCATTGGCATGGCTGGATGACGAATTTCTCGTGTCAGGTTCACGTGACACTAGTTTGGCCTTATGGAAGATTCCAGATAATACGGACACCGAACGTCCATTAGACTTAACAAGCTCGCAGCACATACCGCAATCATCCTCAAACATTTCCAGTCCCGTTCCGTCATATTCGTACATAAATGCTGTGGCCGTTAAGCAATGCAAAAGTGCTCAGAAAGTTCGGGACATCGTGTTCAATCGTAAACTTCAAGAGATTGCGTGCGTTTCTCTAAATGGCTATATTCATATCTGGAGTGCAGACAGATTTGTACAGGTAAACTTGTCGGAATTTAGCAGTTCAAGTAATAATATAATAATATGTATATATATCATAGCGTTTTTGTAATATATACGTGTGTTTATGAATTTCAGAAATATTCAAGAAAATTACCATTTTCAATGGAAAATGTTTGTCTGGCTGTACACGAAGATTACAATCTGTATGCCGTTGGAAGCAAGTCACACACCTCGCTAATGGACGCAAGAACGGTACAGTGTGTTCGAAAAGTGGCATCTAAATACTCAGGATATGGAATACGATCAACTAGCTTCTACTCATCTATTTTATCCATCGGTACTGGGCAAGGATCTGTAATGTTTTATGATCTTCGAGCTGGGAAGTATTTAGAATCCAATGTAAATGCGGGGCGTACAGCCATGCTGAAGTCAAGTACTGGATGGACTTTCCCCGATGAAGAGATAATTATGGATATGTATCGAACGAAATATATGCCAGCTATTTACACGCATTGTATTGACATGTCCGGGACACGGATATTTGCTGCAGGGGGACCACTTCCAATAACGCTGTGTGGTAACTACGTCGGGCTATGGCACTGATCCTGTATATTTGAATCTTTAGTACTCACTCGTCACTCATACTACATTACGTCCGATTAATCGAGGACAATTTTTGACCTAAAACAATAATTTTTATTTCATTTTGATGATTGATGTGTGTCGTGGTATGGTATGGACTCTGACTATACATACGTTACGTCGCGTCGTAGTGCAGTAGAATCTTTTTTGAGCGAAAAAATGTATTCAAAGCTGATTCTGATATGTCTGATATTATAAATTACACACAAGATTGCAGTAATCTGTGCATGTGCAAAACTATAATAATAGCATATTATCTGCTTTGTTCTTGTTTTTAAAATTTATTTTCTTAACATTTCATTATAAAGTCCTTTTGTAAGTTCATTGTCCAAGCAGAGTTGAATTATATACTTAAAAGTTTATAATGTTGTGTACAGGCAATTATGTATTTTAGATAGGTATATTAATTTTATAAATTTAGTTTATAGAGTAATGCCACATGTGTATTGTGTAAACACGACATGGAGCATAATTTTTGATTATTATTACTCTTGAATTGATGACCAAAGAAGACTTGGTCATTCAATGTCCAACAACATGTTGTTAACCATGCAAATTCGCTTCATGTTTATACTCAATGTATTGTGAATACCCTACTACTCGGAGTAGCCTGTAACCGTGTAAAATTATTTTTATTTTCCGGCCAAGTTTAGGTTTAAATTCAATTAAAATCTCAACTGGTTCCAAATTCCACAGTTGTTGTTGTACACATTAACAAACGTAAATTTTCAAAATATAACTTATTGTTCCAATGTTTTAGTCATTCTTTTTATATCGTCGAATGCGTAGTACATGTTACACTTAATCTTTAAAAAAAATGATATATCGATGATGATCAAATAAAAAAATCTGAAAAAATCTTATAATGTTGTATTAATTGGTTTCTTTAATTTTTCATTAGTTAACAAGCTAACATTTTGCATAGGTATAAACGTATATTGCTACCATCAGCATCAAGTACTAGGTACGTACCTAATTATCATTAGTATCATCCTCAAAAATTACAATGTGTCAGTATTTTCATTATTTTAATTTTCTTAATTATGTGATGATGTGTATAGTATACGAAAAATTATATTTTACCAAAAAAAATAAAATAAATTCATCGCAAACAATGGTTAACGCACAAAAATTGTAAGATCAATTATATATTGTAAAGCCACCAAGGACGGTAAAGAATGCACGAGTTCATGAACTAGACTAAAAGCGATTTCATACCACAAAAAATGCAATTGGGACACACAATATAAAAGAGGTGCAAAACGTAACGTAAGTAAAACTTGACATATTAGTTAATACAGAAAGAAGGTGTATGGTGTACTGGTGTGTAAATAAAGCACTGAAATGAAAATTGTGATAGATAATATCCTATACTAAATGCAACGTTTCTACTCCTGCATTCCTTCGGGAGCACCGCCTGGTGCAGATGGGCCGCTTCCTCCATCCCTCTTTTTGGAACCAGACACAATATCATCAATTCTCAACAACAAAATAGCAGTCTCAATTGCCGTTTTGTAAGTTTGAAGTTTAACGGATAAGGGCTCCCAAATTTTCAACTCGTTCATGTTCACAAGATCACCGGTTTCACCGTTAATTCCCCAGTTAGTGCCATCAGGGGCAGAATGCTTGGCTCGCAGGGCTGTTAATGTACGAATCACATTTCCACCACAGTTCTGAGCCAAAGTACGAGGGATAACTTCCAAGGCTTCGACAACTGCGCGGTAAGGCCACTGCTCCACCCCAGTGATGGTTTTACTCTTTTCAGTGAGAGCGTGCGAGACAGCCATCTCTACAGCTCCACCCCCGGGAACAACTTTGGCTTCCAGGAAAACATTCCTTGCCACACACATGGCATCTTGCAAATTTCTTTCCACCTGAGAAGATATTCAACGTAACAAAATTTAGTCTCGTGTAAATCACAATTATTATTTACTTGTTTAACATTTATGAGGATATATATAAACATCAACTTACTTCTTTTAGAATGTCACGAGATGCACCACGAAGAACAATTGTACACGCCTTAGGATCGTCACATTCGGAGAGGAAGGTAAAATATTCATCCCCTATTTTCTTCACTTCGAAAAGCCCACACTTTGTTCCAATATCTTCCTCTTTTAGCTCATCAGTTCGATTGACAATAGTAGCCCCTGTAGCTCTAGCTATGCGATTATTGTCCGATTTTTTAACTCTGCGTATCGCAGTTATTCCAGCCTATACATATAAAGTGTAAAAGAGTGATATCATTTAGTAGTATTTACAAACACATTAATGTTAATTATCGTGAATAACAATTATGCAGTACCTTAACAAAGTTTAGTTTACACAAATATGAAATATAGGTATTAAGATACTTCCTATAAGTCGATTAAACTCTAACCTCAGGGAAAAATGTTTTTTTTTAAAAGAAGTGTTAACCTCTTCGTCTTGGGTCCTTGCAATTTCAATCATGGACTTGGCTGCAGGATGTTGTACGGTGATTTCACGGAGAATGGCGTTTCCATCATTGGTAAGTACAATGCCGCCCATGGGGTCCATGAGCATTTTCAACATGGCTCGTGGTCCCAGGCATGTCCTTACTACATCAGCAATGGTCTACACAAAATTTAGAAAATATAATTTTTGATTGGGTTTATATGCAATCGCTGTTAGTAATCCTGAACAGTTCCCGGTAAGTAACTCACCTTTCCAGCATTGATGTTTTCAATCTGAACTTTGCGGCCTGACTCTCGCTTAGTGTTTTGACCTGTTAAAAACAACGAGTATCCCAAAAAATTAAAACTGATTCTAGTAGCAAAATTCTGGCAGTCAGTATAAAAAGCAAATGCATTATTATTAAGTAAGATTATAATCAGTAAGCTTACTCAAAACTATTATTGGAGCTCCTTGAGGACCCATTTTCACAAATTCTTGGATTGCAGGTTACTTGGTACAAAAAATACTTAATTTCACGGGGAACAGGTGACACGATTTGTTGTTTATTTGTCGGTTATCTGGGAAATTAATCCGTTATAATACTGACTCACTGATGATTCACATAAAGACAAGAGTAAAAACCATCTATTTCCAAAATGTTGGATTTATGCAAGTCAATTATTAATGATTTTATTATGATTAATTACTGACGTTAAAAAAGCAGACACTGCAATGTAAGAAGGGTAATCGGCAACGACAATGATTCACTTTGATGGTTTTTTTGTGTGATCTCACGAAAAGGAGGAGAAAGAGAAACAAAAGGGGAGCATGCCGTGGGGCTGAAGTGAAACACGGAGAATGCATATAAATGAGTAGCCACATAGCTAATACGCCTACACAACACACAACCAAATATCATGTGCCTCGAAAATTACATGTAAAAATACCACACATTTGCTTTGCATCTTGCGTTGATTTTTCTGACATGTTATGTGAAGCTCCAGAAGTCTCTACTCCACAGGCTATTGGTTTAGGTTGTTAGGCATATATGTAATGTATGCATTGTACCTTTTTTAACATAAACTTCAGCTGAAAAATCATACACATGTGTTTCATTCAAAATATTGTCATTGTTAATTTGTCATCTTCTGTTACTGCCTCTGTTTATGGCATTGCAAGCTTATGCTCAAATTTTTAACTGCGAATAAAAATGTAGATTAGAAAATGGACATGACTGCCAGTGACAAGGATTACAACAAAGAGACTGGAGCCGCATTTGACTTGGACAGTTTTCAGTTGCAAGTAAGTCGCATCGTAGCAATAAGTCATCATCATGCTTATCATTGTCGGTACACGATTACTGCACGTGACCTTAACCTATAACCATCGGTCTGATTATAACATTTCTCGTAGAAAGGGCCTGACAAGATATACTATGTCCCGAATTTCATCAGCGAAGAAGAAGAAGAGTACTTAAAAGCCAGTGTTTACAAAGCACCAATACCGAGATGGACACAACTGCAAAATCGTCGTTTGCAGAACTGGGGAGGTGTGCCTCATCCTAAAGGGATGATTGCTGAAAAAATTCCGCCGGTAAGGGCATTCATTTTTTTTAAATGTGATGTTCGCTTCGTTGCTTTATTGTCTCGTCTGCTTCCTGTTTTCTCTTGCCAGTAATGTAAGAAAAAATGTCTTGGTAGTATAAATTGTCACACTCATTTTTCAGTGGCTTGAGAACATTGTTGGAAAGGTCGGGGATCTTGGGGTATTTGGAGACCAGAAGCCTAATCACATCTTGGTTAATGAATATCTATCAGGACAAGGAATTATGGTATGAAACCTCAAGTCGACATTTGGTTTATTTATCTATGTACAAATTAAATTAATGCTCTGATGATGATTCACAATAACAGCCTCATCTTGACGGTCCATTGTTCTATCCTACCATTACCACTGTCAACCTAGGATCTCATGGAGTGTTAAATTTCTACAAACCCATTGAAGAAAACGGGGCCGATAATGAAAGTACGCCAGTGCCTGACTGGGAAAATAGACTGGAATTTTCCTTGTTACTGGAGCCACGGAGTCTGCTAATACTTCAGGAAACTTGCTACCACCACTTTCTGCACGGTATAGACGAGAAGAAGACTGATGTGATTAGCGAGAAAATTTTAAATATGGAAAAGTGTGCTAGTGTGGAAGGTAAAGCTGAACTTCCACGAGAAACCAGAATTTCCCTAACAATTCGCCATGTACCAAAAACTACAAGGGCTTTTTTACGATTAGGAAACTGAGCTTCAACTTTAATCATCAAAAATCAACACTACAGTTTATATAATTGTGTCATTTTGTAAATAAAAAAAGATGTTATATTTTATTACAGAAATGAAAAGTTTGTCTTTTTTTCTATGTGTTTCTTGAGTAAAAGTCACCGTGTTCCATCTAGTCTACTGATTCTTCTTAACCTTTGGTGGTATTGATGATGGTGGAATGTGATGAACATGTTTTTGTTTGATGAGCATTTCATATGACTCCTCTTCCTCGTCATCATCCACATCTGTTACAATTGGTTTCCTATTCGCCTCAGGTTCCAAGAAAATTGGTGCAACGAGTAGGCAGATAATGGTCAACAAGGCAATTCCAATAGGGAAGCAAATGTAAAAGTTGACGGGGGCGGAGTAGTAGTAGAATGCTTCCGATCCATACAGAAGAATATTAAGGCCAAGTGTCACAATTGAGAGCACAATAATTGGTAAGTGGTCAATGCATAGCGCACAATGCGTTAGGATGACAGCGTTAAGTAAGCAGTAGCGGCCAAGAGTTCTGGCCAGGACGGATGTCACTAAAACCAAAATTACAACGTTCTTCGACTTGTGACTTTTTAAATGTACATTTCTAGAGATTCCACTCACCTGGTTCATTGTCATCTTGAATGAATATGTGTCCAGAGAGGAACTTTTTCTCGTCAATAAAGCACCTGGCAGCATTACCAAACTCAATGAACGCCACGAAAGCAATCCAACCTCGCATACAATAAATTACAGGGTGCACCATTATTATTTTAATTGCATGCTCAACTTTGAACGGAGCAATTTAAAAGAAGAAAAAAAATAGCTCTAGGATTCCTGTTTGCAGCTCCAAGTATTTGACAGATGAAAAAAATCTGAAAACAGAGAGAGTGAAGAGAGATTTATTATTTTATTAATACTTTTACCAAGTGTTCTAGTCTGGCGCCACCACCAGTCCGAGCAACTCCGAAAGCAGAATATGGAGCTACTTCTACTTTCACCGGAAATGGTTTCCGTTTCCCACACCACGTGGAGCTTTATTGTCGTTGACTTTGTTTTTCCCACGATGCATCTTAATCATAATATTGCAGGTCAGCAAGAACGTAATTTTGACACATTTATGTATTCCTATACATTTTTGTACATTTTTTGTTTCATTGCATCCCAGCTAAACATTGACAAATGAAGCTAGTTAGGACAGCTAAATTAGTTAGCTGTTACTTTAGTTCACCTCGTATAACTGTCGTGCATTTACTATCAAATAATAACGTGAGATTCATAGATCCAAAGATAAAAATCTATTTGCTTTGTTGGTGTTTGTCTTTATCTAATAATTGGTTCCTCCATGATGCTCCACCTTACATAGCGCCTTTTCCCTTGACTCTCTTTCCATCCCTCCACTCTCCAAACACAGAAACAAAAAAAAAGCATTCGTTTTTTGGCGTAATTCATTTCCAGAAAAATTGCTGCGACTGCATGATCTTTCATCTTATCTACATGTGCATATTAACCAAAGATTTATTCATACGGTTTTGCCTCCATAATGATTAAATGTGCACCCGCCCGTTCCTCAGGCGAGACAGACAGAAAAGTTTCTAATACGCATGATGACTCAACACAATACAAACAAGATGAAGACGACAAAGGTAGGAAGTGAAGAGCTATATTATTATGATAGCTCATGCATTTATAATCATAGTAGATTTTTCTGCTCCTTAAGAATAAAATTCCATGTACTATACTAACTTGCTCTCATTCTCATCTTTGTTATCATCACTCCTTCTTCCTCCTTCCTTTATTCTGTTTTTTTTTCTAGGGAGAGGAAAGAAAAAGCACTCAACTCGTCGTGTCGTCGTGTCTGCTGCTGGGAACAAGCCGACTAGGTTTTCACAAACAAACTATCGTATCCATTTTCATACCTCATTTCTTTCTGGATGTCGTCTCTTTTTTAAGTCTTATTTTGCAAAGAATTTTGGTGACACTAGAAAGTTAGAGGAGTGGAGTTGGTGGTGGTGAAGAAAGGAGGTTGACTGGATTTTGCAAGGAGACATGCTGACTTTGACACATTAGTTATGCCACAAGCTTACTCCGTCATAAATCTCCATTTCACGTTTCTCCTTCCTTCTTCTCCTGTTTTGTTCCTCCATCATCATCGCCTTCCCCCTTCTTCCTCCACCACATGCCACACTACTACTCACATCATACAAGGTTGTTAGCACCAAATGTGCTTATAATAACTTTCCCCTTATTTAAGACCATACAGGCATCATCTTTGCAGCGCTGTTTTCTAGCAAACTAACGTATAATCATCTGCAAACCTTGTCAGCATTTAGCAGTACACAAAATACAAGAACAGTGGCGCGGCTGCATCAGCAACTGTTCCCTTTTTCTTGTTGTCTTTCTAAAAACCAAGCAATTTCTCAGCTTCCTTTACACCAGCACAGGAAGTGTATGCATGTACACACTGTTGCGAGTTGAGTTTATTGTGAGTCATAATATGATAATGATTTCTTTGCTACGCAATAAATACACTTTCACTCTCTTCCTTAGCTATATTTACTTCCATATTTACTATGCTTTTCATCTCTCCCATCTCACTCTGATTTCAATGCAAGTGTTCTCTCTCAACGACCACAACACACAAGCTCAGCTCCCGGCTCTAACCATGTTCCATTATGAATATTATTAAATAAGCAAAAACAAAATATGCAAACGGGGCGGATTTTAACCTTATTTTCTAATGTTTCTCAAGGATTTCTGCGTGAACACGAGTTAACTTTTTACAGCAGTTATATATACAACAAAAACAAAATATATATAAAATTCAACGATCACAATTATAATTTATAATATATTCAGAAGAGTTCTCATATTATTTCAATGCCCCAATTTATGTTTTCTCAAAATCATAATACAACACACTATTTATGTACCGTGACCGTGGAGACGTGTCTCGTGTCGGTTGGTGATGATGATGATGGATAGGATGTTGTTGCAAATGAATGCAATAAATTTGTTTTTTTGTTTGTTTGTAATTGCCGAAGTTGGAATGAGGTTGTCAACAAGACGACGACGACAACAGCATCAAATTTCAAATTTTCATACACGTTGACATGAGGACCACCGTCGTGCACAATTCATAACCACGCCAGGGCCATATAGCATATATAATAATATATGTATCTCGTCATTGTCAGAGATGTCACCCAACAGTCCCTTCCACAGCGGCGTGTACTCCCAGGCACAAAAAGGAGGCAGGCATGCCATTCGTTGCTACATTGCATCGTTCGTCATTCGTAAAAGTAGTAGTCATCAACACAAACAACAAAAATAACCAAATATACGAGCACATTACATTTTTGTTCTGCATAATATTTCACGAATTTTGGAAAGAAAATTCATGTAAAAGTAATAGCAAGCTATTTTTGTTTATTCTGAGCTCAGAATGAGAATGACAAGCGACAGTTGATAGATGATAATAATTGATTCAGGTTTTTGCTGTTTATTTTTATATGTACATACATATCTTATCCCCTTCTACTTTTATATTTATAATAAATGCTCTGCTGACCCAATATATAAAAAATATAAACATATTTTTGAAAATGATACCAAGTTGCTATTACCAAGAGCCAGAGTTACGGAATGACGCAAATCAAGTTTGAGCACTTGGTGCCACGTTACTACGATTTTTATGCATTTACAAATTCATAAAGTTGAACTGTAAGCTCATCGTGAAGTTTTGTTGGAATTGTCGTACTTTTGACTTTTTCGGGAAAAGGTGATTCCATGGCAGCAGAAGGAGAAGTGAATTTTTTTGAGGTACCTTTACCTCTCATGACGGGGGAGCCAGGGATTCTCCACCCTTAGCTTTATAAAGAATCGGTTGGTTGGTTCAAGACAGATTTATGAATTAAAAAGGCAAATAAAATTAAAATGTACAAGGTCTAAAGGAAGAAACGACACGACTTCTTTTTGCTCAAAAGATGTTCGTACCATCACTACTTACGTGTGAGAAACACATACTTTTCGCAATGCCATGTTGAATGTTGCAGTGGGCTATAAAAGTAAGTAAAGTGGAGGAGGACAATGTATCTCTTTCTCTCTCAATTTCTCAACCGGAGAAGTCAGCAGAGAGAGAGGGAGAGAGCCGTATTTTTGTAAGCAAAGTATAGTGTGAGAAGGAGGGAAGGAAGTCAAGCAAAAAATATACACAAGCCATTTAAGCAGGAAAGCTGCACAGAAAATATTTTGGTTGTATGTTCCATCGGCAAGCACTCTGGCAGCCGCGGTGGAGGATGATTCCTTGTTGTACTAGTACTAATGTTGGATGGAGATGTACAGAGCAGAGCAGAGTTTTAGTAGCATAGCATTTGGTTGTGTTGATTTAGTGCGTCAGTCCCCTATCGATCCTCCGTGTTTCCTCCGTTGTTCCTCCAAACAGTCAAGCATGCAGCAGTATCTCAAGAGGACGGGAAATGTGACTAGTCGCTTTCTGAGTCTCGCGTTGGAAGCATCCGCAGTCACCATTGCTCTTTCTTTCTCGTTCACCGTTCTCTACCCTGTTTGTAGGCACATGTGGATGTGTATTATATACATACAACATATTCTACACGAGAGGTTTCTATTCTACCCAAGAGTACAAAAAATAAAACTGATATTTGTATGTCTCCATATTCTGTCAAATTGAGAAACTGAAGAAAAAGAGGGTCAGTGGGAAGAGGAGTTTTTCTAATTATACTTGCATGACAGACAGCACATACCGAGTTAAGGAGAGACCTGCGACAAGACAAACATCATATTATTCCGGTTTCTTCAAAAGTCAAGTACGACTTGTGGCGCTGGTGCCTCGCACCTCAATCCCCCTCTTATTCTTTAGATCTATCTTTTTTGGAGACGCTGTCCAGAACCCTTGACATTTTTCTTTTGGATTGTGCTCTTCCAAACATTTTCAGTCTTGTTTGTTCTTCACTGGGAAAAAATATCCTTTAAAGCATTCTTGTTCTACGACGTTTTCTGATTTTCATCTTGTTGACAGTTCCAAAGAAAAAGTTTCAGTTTCACGCTTCTCTTTCCATCTATGAAAATAAAAAAATTTGGGAGAGTACAAAAACAGAAGAAAAAAAATCCCCAGTCACAACAACACGCTTCAAATCCCCCCTCTTTTTTCAAGGATTTTTGAAATAAACGTAAGATCAAAAGAAAAATAAAGTGGTATTATGTATTCTTGAGGAAAACGTAATTTATTGTGTGTATCAAAAGGAAAAGAACACAAACAAAACTGGAAATATCTCGAACTTGTTCATCTCCAGGAAAATGCATTTAAAACTGTCATCGTCATAGCCAACCAACCAAATTTTTACTATTTTCATTTCACGAATCGACAGTGACAATATTCGTTCTTGTTCAGCAACTCTCTCTCTCTCTGTCTGTTTGTTTTCTTTCGTCTTGTCGTTTTTTCTTAGATATTGCTGGGCTGTCAGCTTGATCAGCAGAAAACAGTGTATATTTTTTTGTTTGGTGTTGTGTTGTTCCCTGTGGATGGACACATTATCCATAAGTAATAATGCATGTCTTTTCGTTTTACAAAAAAATGAAGTAAAAGCGACACTTTTTTTCCTTTCTCCATTCCAGCCATCCATTCATAAAGAGCAACGAAAAGAATGCAGTCATCATGATCATGACCATAAAGCCTGTTTTTTCCACCGAGTGATCGCTTACACCAAAAACTCTGCTCAGTTCAGTTTTCGAAACAGCACAAAAGAAAAGAGCGAAACAAGTGGAATGGAAAGTCTCTGTTTGTAAAACAAGTGTGACAAGAACAACCACGCAAAGTTTTATTTTTTGTCCAAAAAAAACTACTCCTTCAGCTGCCGGTCACACTCAATTTAAGAAGAAAAAATCCGTTCCCTTCAGCATCTAAAATAACGGATCAATTCGCCTGCGTGTTCCTGACGGGTTTGTGCCGTTGTGAAAGAAAACTGTTTTTGTCATCCACCAAATAGCAAAAAAGAGAGCGATTTCTGGAAGTTTAGAAAAAAGGGTAAAAGTAATCGGGAAAAAGGAATTGCCAAGTTTTAGTGCATCAAACATGAGAGAAGTGTTGTTTTGCTAGAGATTCTATGAAAAGTGTGCGTATATTTGTAGGTATGTAGGTGCACACCATACATTTTATATATGGTTATATTATTACGTGGAATTGGCGAGAGCGTGTGCGTAGGTATATATGCAAATTAGTGGAAAGACAGGGAAAAGAGCGATGTTCAGTGGCCGTGACAAGTGACAGATGAAAATCATGTCAGACTTTTTATCCTTAATAATAATAATAATAATGTGCATATTTATGTATCTGTGGGACTGGGACTGTGTAACATGAAATGCCATTAGTATACATTCCGCATATGTAAAATTATATTATTACCCTCTCTCTGCATTAGTGGATAAACTATACAGACACATATACTCACACACACAAGCATCATCATCATCATCAGCACAGCGTGAGGATGATGAATGCATGTTGATGAGAGCAAAGTAAAGGAAGCGGAAAAAACTCTCAAGGACGACAGAAAATCAGCACCGTGTTTTCTCTTCTCGTCTCCCGTGATATAGGTATTCTCTCGTGTAGAGAGAAGAGAGATACAAGCAGCTCAAAAGGGAAGAGGAGCGTATCAATAATCGGCAGCAGGAAAACAAACATTTTTGTTTCTCATTGAGGCAAGAAAAGGAGCAAGGTGTGAAAGGGAAATGAAGGCTTCTTTGCTTTCCAATTCTTCTTCCAAATCATAATAGACAGATTGACAAACACACTTACACACATAGATACTTGGCCCCATGCTGACGCTGCCTCCTTCCCATCATCATCATCAATATAATATATTGTTTGTGTATCTAGGCACACGCATGCATATTCTACCACATGGCCTAGTTCCCCGTGAAAATATATAAAACGACATAGATATTCTCTGGATCTACAAGTCCATTTCACGCTTGATTTCAATTTAAAGCAGACAAGAAAAGACGATATATTCTTCTCTTTAAAAAAAGGGAAATCGAATTGGTTGAAATCAGGAGGAAAAATCTGAATCCACTTTTCTTTAAGTATTATTGTATGTGCATATTATTATTATTGCTGGTAGAAGGGATGGGAAATGGGACGGAGGTGAATTCAAAGAATTACTTTTATTACTGCCACTTCTACTACAACAGCAGCAGAATGTGTGTGCCGATACCACACTGAACCAGTTTTCTCCAGAATACTTCAACTGCTTCTGCGAGTGACTTCTTTTACCATAATTCCCATTTATATTTCTCTTGGAAAATTGGAATAACACATTTTATGCCTCCATTTTCTATCTCCCTCTCTCTCTCTCTCTCTCTCTCACTCCTACTTACATATTATATCGACTTTTCTCAGTCTGTTTAAAGTGGTGGGCGGAATTTTGCGAGTGTGATTGTCATTGTCGTTATTACGGCCATCTGCATCATCATCTTCCACATCCCATTACCGTTAGTTTATCGTCATCATCATCTGCTGTTAGAAAAACGGAATAATAATAATAATAAATGTGTGTGTGCGAAGAAAAGGGATAATATTATCAGAGAACTTGTCAGTGTGCCCATGTAACAAGGGAGTGACTTGTACAAAGAAAGAGTCTCGGAAGAAAAAGAATAAGAAGGAAGCAACAAAAAAATGGCATTTCTCTCGAGAAAACCACAGACAAAAGTTTAGTACTGAATCCGATGACATTCATTCGTCCCATTGTTGGCGACATACATAAATTTCCTCTTCTGTTGTGCTGAATAGATGTACACACAAACGTAATAATATTTCATTTTGTAGAGGAGGTGAACAAATACAAATGGTAATGAACTGCTAACATTAAATGTGGCAAAGACAATAGTTTTTTGGTGGAACATAACAATATCCCAATCAGCAGCATTATCATCGTCGTTGTCCGTTAAGAACAGTTGAATCTAAAAAGTTGAACAGAGTTGCAAACATTATCATTATCTACAGCAGCAGCAGCAGCAGCAGCAGCTTCATAAATAGTAGTAGCACTTTGTAGAATTTGTATTAGGCCTGATGACAAAATACATATGAATTTAATTCTCCGTAATTAAATTAACGTATGTAAAATTTAGTGTGACTCACCTTCCAAGTTCTAAAAGTGACGACTAGACTACACAAAAATGTGAGGGAAGTAGAGAAAGAAAGCAAATGAAACCTCAGTTTCTCTTGCTGGTTGAGTGCATTCATAGAACTGAGCAGGCCAAGAGGGTGTGTGTGGTGGGGGACGCAAGAAAATAATATTTCAAATTTCTCGTAAATTTTTAGACGACTCATCAGAAGAAGCAAGGAGCAAAAGTAGGAAAAGCGTGTACCAACGTACCTCGACTCGGCCAACCGAGAAAATTTCGTATACGCACACACTTCCTCCTCACTACACCGTCATTATCATCACTAGCGAGGGAGCCAGCGTGTGTCTATTGTCAGGTTAAATAGCATTTTCCACGCGAATTCACTTATCATCATCATCCCGGCAGCATTTGCCAAGCGTTCAACACGGAACCATAAGTTCTTCTTGTGGTAGTAGCAGTAGCAGCAGCAGCAGTAGCAGGGCTGGGGGAAAAGGAAATCTAATTAAACGCTTGCGTCTGTATGCACTGCACTCATCCCGTCACTCTTTCTCTGACTTGAACGTTGAATGCCAATAAACTCTTTGACTTGAAGTGGAGAAAAGGGGAGTGTGTGCTTTGTAAGAGGAGAGGGAAATGTGAGAAATATTTTTTAGGATAAAAGGAGATATATGAAATTAGAGAAAATGGAAATGACAATACGAGAACAGGTTGAGAATAAGAATATTTGTAGGAGACTAGAGGAAGGAAGGTGTGAAATGGCGTGTAAAACCCCTGAATCCACGAACACTGTAATCGTCTTCAAGAAAGTCAGCAGCAGCAGAAGTGCTACTATTACTTGTTTTACGCAGAATCAACTGTGTTTTCCCCAAAATTAGATTTTTTTTGTGTAAGGGTTCGAGTCTGTGCTGAAGCAAGACAAGTTTACCTTGGAGAAAAAAAGTTAGAAAAAATAGTACAGAATTCCAGTTTCAGTTCAGTGTCTGCAGTAATAATATTGATTCTCTGCTTTTAAATAAATATTTATTGACTTAGACGCACTCAATTCTCCGACAC
>JAHZNC010001639.1:0-12034 GCA_027744095.1 Zhuqinia jingwanae
TGTATTTTTTGTACTACTGCAATCATCTCGATGAGTTGTATGTACTCTGCACATTGTAAATTTTGATGTGTGTGATAGAGTAACAAGTAACAAAAAAAAAGTACTTTGATGTTATTGATGAACCTTGCTCAATGTTTAAATTGCTCAAATGCATTACCGACAGAACACAAATACATATCACAAAAAAGAACCATAAGCCTTTTCAACGATAAAAAAATGTATACAAAAGTAAACAGAGCTGTTTGGTAGCTCTGTCGAAAATAAATGATCTTGAATAAATATAAAGTAAAAGCAGTACGCAGACAGGCTGTAGTCTATAGATCGATTTTTTTATAACGTTGATCTTTGTCGACGAGAGTGAGTGAAATACCTCCAGAGTAGAAGTTTTTTTTCCTCTTGATTTTCAATTTTTTTTACAAGTACAAAAAAACACATAATAAAGTGTAACTGCACGGTACTTTTAATATATTATGTATCACTGGTTGTAGTTACTATTCAGAGCAGAGTGAGCAGCAGCTGTAGCTGTAGAGATGAAACACTTGTTGTGAAAAATTTGAAATTATACAAGCTATTAGTTCATGTCGTTCAGACATGTTGCGTGTTTAATATTGTAGCGCAAATAGGATGTTAGATTGACTGACATATAAATTACCAAGTACGTCTTCATTGTTGAAAGTGCATATTCTCTGTACACACATACGAGTAAAGCAATGATTTCAAATGTTTAAATTAAAATGTGTCTTTTAATTATATTTGTATGACATTAAATCTCAGTAGAATTAAACAATATCCAAATTCTAGTGTTATAACTTTGCGTAGATGATTCATGGTTTGATCTGAGTACATACTTTGGAGCAGTGGTGCAAAAAGCAACGCGTTCATAGTATAAGTTAATTTTGTAGCAAGTGCAAGAAATGAAATCAAACTTTTTTGTCATGTATTTATAAATTTTTCAAGTTAAAAAAATTGTGTTCTTTTTTTGGTGCACACCCACCCAACTTGTGGGCATATAAACTACTACACTACCGGGCCTTTAAACCATTTTTTTCTGACTTCCGTATTTACTTAATTCATACGTAGGTATATGTGCTAGTACTTCACGTAAGTACTTGACTCAACTTAAATCAAGTCCCGGAAAAAGTATTCTGTGTCAAAAACAAGTGAGCATGAAACTTTAGAAATGATTATTTTATTTCCTTCTCATTTTTTCTGCATTTAATTTCCCTGCATGTTTTCGACACACAAGAGGAAATGATGCAATGAAATGAACTTTTTTTCTCTCTGCCAGTCAGTCAGCAGACAAATTTTTCATTTTGATCCCGGCTCTTGGATATAGAGGCTATATTACTACTATTATTATAATATAAGGCATAAGATTGATAATGCAGCATATAATATAGTAGTAGGTAATAAGTTTAATAGAATTATTATGATGAGGTGAATTATTTGTAGGAAAAGACCCTGAAATCATTACATATATAAATGGAAGTGGAACAACTGCACTGCAACGTATAAGCAGAGCTGAGTCTCGAGTATTTACGCTTCAAGCATTTAATTTGGTATGTATAATTAATGATATTGGGGATAAGTATAAAAACTATACCTTGCCCAGTATAATGAAAGAAGTGCAAGACAGCATCATCTCATTTGTCATTACATTATACCAAGACAATAAAGAGATGCTCTACATGTGTGTACATAAGTACCTACCTATGAACGACTTTTTTTTGTATAAATAAGAAAAGCATTTTTCTCTATTTTTCCGGTTTCACCCATATTCCTTTCCTCTCTGCAACGTAATAATATTATATTCTATTCTAAATGACGATGACGTGCATGTTTTGCTAAGATCTGATGTGGTGATTTCATTTGAAGTTGAAAATTATACTATACGCCCAAGAAAAAAGAATTGGATGGAGAAAGACAAGTGAAAAAGGAGTAGCATAGATCGACAGAGAGCAATGTGATGCGACTTGATTTCATTCCAAAACAGAATTCATTCACCCATGGCATTATCTACTTAAAACACACAAATTTTTTATATTATTTACATTGATTTTTTTTATATACCCACCATCACATACACAAATAATCTCACAAGTTTTTCAAGTAGTACAGTTTTTACTCTCCATCGTTTCATATAAAACTTATACAGCAATAGCAGCAGCAGCTACTATTATGCGAACACTGAAACTCTCTCCTTCTCTCTCTCTCTCCACACTTGACTGCGAAAAGTAGTGGTTGTATAAATAGTGCATACATACATACATAGTAGATCCTTTCACTTTTTTTCTCTTCTCACAGCTCTCACTCACTCACTCTCTCTACTGAATAGGATAATCATATCAATGCATGAATGAAGATGAAGACGAAAGACTATAGTTTGGCAAAAAAAAATTCTTCTTCCACTCCTTCTTCTTCTGCTTCCTTCCAAGAACCAGCATCACACATCACCAACAAACTATTTATTTATTTATCTATCTCTCTGCAATTTTTCCCATTCGTCTTGTTTTTGTCATACTGAAAATGTGTGATGTTGTTGTTGTTGTTCTCCTTACGTGTGTGTGTGTGTGTGGGTCTGTTGTTGTGCTGCACAACTTTTGGCTGTTGATGATGAAATGCTGTACAAAGTAATTTTTTTCTTACGATTCAACAACAGCAGTAGCAGTAGCAATAGCATCACAAGAAACTTATGTACAATGTACACTTGACTTTTTTCATTTCAATCTTCAACTGGAATGGGAAAAGTATAAAAAAAATTCAAGGAAGAATGAGAGAGAGAGAGAGAAGAAAAAAGAAAAAAATGAACGAAGTGAACCCATCTGTTTATTTATTTAGGCAAATGTGTTTTGACTAATTTATTGCCTTTTGCTACAGTCACCCGGCGAAAAAAAAGTTGCGTATATACATACATTTTTTCCTTACATCTTAACATATAAGACATGTTTATATGTATGTATGTTTGTGTATATACCATACATGCATATATATGTTTACTATCCTCAAATACCCACTAAAGTTTTTTAGCCAGCTTATGTCATTTTACGCTATTTCATTTTCTCTTTCCAGCTTATTTTGTCGAGAACAAAAAAAAGAATGCTTCAAGCATCTCATGCAGCATCTCCATCTCTCTCTCTCTCTCTTCTAGTCAGTGTGTGACGATTTTTTTGGTAGAATTATAAACGTACTCGTTTTCCATATTAACAGTTTGCAGTCGTGAGGAGAGAGAGAGAAAAGGAGAATTTTTTGGCATTTGTAAAATACATAAGTGTGTATGTATAGCTTGCAAATATACGCGTAGTTCTTATATCAACTTAATACCTAGGTACATATATACACAGTACTACACACGTCGCTCTTCCACACTCCACACTCCACACACACACACACACACAGAAAACTAAAGCAGTAACTTGGCTTTGGATCAAATTTGGAAAAAGTTTCTCTGATTTTTTTTCTTTCTCATTTTTTTGCTTCTTCACAATAACAACTCGATTTTTTCAATGACTTAGTGACTCCAGCGGTAGTTGTAGTAGTAGTAGCAGAAGTACATATTATACTACTACTTCTACAACTACTTGAGATGCTTTGCAAACGCATACCTACACTTATAAATATTAAAGTATATTATGTAATTTTTCTGCAAGTGCCACTAACAAATGTGAACTTGCTCGTAATATACATACATACATACATGCATACCTATATGCTGTACTATTGAGAAGAAAAAAGTAATGCATATATTTTTATCTATTTTATATGGATATTTTTTGTGAGCAAAGTACATAAAACTTGTTCGAGAGAGAAGAAGGTTTTTGTTGGAAACAAGTACTACACACACACACACGACGGGTAGAGAAGAGAAGCAGCTTTCCGGTTCCGATTTTTTTTCTCTTTGGCTGGCGAGAGAACCTTCTTTTTTCTTTTTTGTGTGTTTGTGTGTGGGTATGTCTGTGTAGGCAGACTGTAAACTTGTTATAAGTACTTAACTTGTTTAAGAGGACTTGTTTTCTAGTGAAGTAATCCATATGCATGCATGCTTTGCTTATTGCCACGCTTGAGTCCCATGAAATGTTAACTAAATCATCACCATATCGAGAAAGAAACTACAATCATCTTCATCAACATCAGCAGCAAGAGTAGTAGTAGCTTCCAGGAAGATTTAAAACTCTGATAAAAATTATACATACCTACCTACTTTGAAGGATAAGATATTATTATAATGATTGCCTTTGTATACGTATGCATATTTATATTCCTTTACAACAAACTCATTTTCATTTCGAGTATGTATTTTCACTGTAAAAAAAAAGATTTACTGATGGAATAATTTTTAAACAATTTCACATTTTCGTCACATGATGCATTTTCATAATAATGTTTCGAAATACATGTATACATACCACCTAATATACAAGCATATTATTTTATATCAACTTATTTATGTGTAGGTAGGTATAATACGGTCATTATGATGTAATGCATGATAAATCGATGAGTTTCACGAGTTTTCTCTCGGTCCACTGCAGATGAAAAACATATCGTCAACATCATCATACACGACACAACACAGACGAAGAGCTGGATAAAGAAAATGTCATGAAAAAAAATTGTAAAAGGCTCTCTGCATGTAAAATATTATGTTTATTATGACTGCTGCTGCTGCTGTTGTTCCAGATGTAATCTCCAAAAACGGAATAAAATGTTTGCATGATATATTAATGAGCATTTGTTTTGAGTCGAAACAAACTATAGAACAACGACAACATCATTATTACAAGGTTATATCACAATCACAATCCCTTTATAAATGCTTTAATCATAAAAAAAGCTATGAAAAAATATATCATTAGAAATATTCCAGGTTGCAAGAGTTGGGATTTTGTAATAAATGAGATGTGTGCACTTATCCGTACATACACGGCACAAACATTCATACATGTTGTATGTATGCATAATAATAATAGTTTATTAATAATTATATGGAAATTTATATGATACATGATTTTTTATGTATTTGTATTATTGCTCTTGTCGTTTTGTAATTATTGTGAACTTTGTACTGTGCACAAAAAGTAGCTGTTATCATTATCAAACTTGGCATTGGCAGCGACAGTAATTTAGTATTTTGCTTGAATTTGGAACAAACAGTCAGATTTTTTTTTTGAAGTTTGTACACCAGATTAGTTCATTAATAATTGAATGAACTGAACTATTTTTAGTTTTCTAGGAATGAACAAACGTCAACTAAAATTATGAGCATTTATTGTTCGACTGTAAGCATATTTACACGAGCGTGCATATCATTTTTGACCTTGTGTTCAAATCATGGGACGGGGACAACTTTTCGTACAAATAAGTCAAGCATAATAATAATAACTACATACCTACTATTTACGTATCTAGTAGTAAAGTGTAGGTGTGTAGTAGAACAAACAAATATACATAATATTGTTTAAAAAATGCATACATGATATTATAGTTTTATTTACTTGATCTTTATAACCCATTTCCCCATTGTTGTTGTTGTTGTTGTAGAAAGTATAAAAGGAACACCTGTGAACATACGCTTAAAAACATGCCATTTACATAAATTCTTCTTTTTTTATAACAAACGAATTCCTGTTTAAAAAAAATGTTAATTTTTTAAATTATATTCCATGTCATATATATTGCTTTAATTTTCTTTTTAAAAACGAAAATCCTATTGAAGCACACCCGTGCATGTAGGTCGGTAGTAGCATGTTTTGTGTGCATTAAAAATGAAATAAGCGATATTACTTGAAAACGGAATAATATGGTGAATGACAACATATTGTTATTATTATTATGACTACATGGTATCTTGTGACATACGTTATAATAAAAAAAAACTCTTTAAAACTCTGCTCGTAATAATAATAATAGCCCTTCCCTTTTTACATTCTCATTATAAGATGATTCAAAGTCATCATCACAATGTTATATAATTTGCATACAAAAGAATAATGAATTTTAACGTTTTCTACGAAGCTGCCTCCGTTACTCTGAATATCTCTACTATTCCCACATACATACTACTCAGCTACCAAACCAAGCAAAAGCCATCATATCACATCAACGCAAAATGTTACAAACAAAATTCTCATTTTGGATTGTATACATCATCATCATCATATTATGAGTTAGTGCATGTGTGTGTATGTTTGTATGTGTATGCGTGTGAGGTAAAACCACATTTTCCAGTTCCAGTAGTCTCAACATTTTATGCAGGCACAGGCACACACACACACAACACGATCATCATCATCTCACTATCGTAGTCAACATCATCATGATCATCATCATGTTCTTCACACAAAGCAGACAAGTCTTCATTTTCTCTCAATCTCTCTCTCTCTCTGTTCGTGTGTGATGTATCTGTCTTTCTGTCTATATCTTTTTCTTCTTGTGTAAAAAATTTTTTTGTTGCACACCAACTTGAGCACAAAACAACTAGCTTTTTGCTTGAGTATACATATACCTACATTAGACATCCAAACTTTTTTTTTAAATGAGAATATTGTTAAGTAATCATACATATGTACAACTCTCGTGTATATATATAAATATAAGAGGAAATAAACATAAATACATCCACCAGCATGTAAGATTAGAAAAGCTCGATAACTCACTTTAGAGCACACTAATGCTTAGCTAAATTACATTTGCTTGTCAGCACCTATATCTCTATTACGTCGATATCGTCTAAAAAAGAAAATGCAAGGGAGCGAGATAGTCTCGGGAGGGTTCTTGTGATAACACTACTACCACCACTACTACTACTACTGCTGTATATTATGTATCTATATGAAGTATACTTTTTACTTTTAAACAGGAGGATTTCACAATATCTTTTTGAAAGAAACAGTGTTAAACTTTTCCTGTGTGAATCCTTGTTTTTTTTCTTGATCTCCTTTAAAAAAAGAAGAGTTCCAGACAGTCTTTCCGCTGCTGCTGCTTCTTCCTTTTTTTATGAATACTCATTCCTTATAACTTATGGGATCTCTTTTTCTCTAAAAGAGTTTTCTGGTAAATAAGGTGCGCTGTATATGTATGTATGTGCAATGTGCATGTATATGAGTGAAATGAAAAGTGTAATAAGTAGAGAAAGGGGTCGCAAAGAAAAAAAAGTAGGATATTATGGGAAGAAGGAGGAACAAGACTGAACATGTTGATGATGATGATGAGAACGATGATAATAATAATATTACTTTGAAGAGTTCCACTACCAAGTTGCTCGTTATTATGAGTAGTTTAGCTATTTACAGAAGATATCCCTTTGTGATTGTAAAATGTAAATTGCTCATATAACACTTGAGCTAACTGCTAAAAGTGCACTTGTGGATGGGCACGTAAAGTGCAAAGAGATAAAACATTAACTTTTTTCCTCTTTTCTTCTTCTTCTTCTTCTTCTCCCATGCACTCACTTATACATGCAGTGAGACAGCCAAAAAACAGCCTTTTTGCTTATTACCTTATTTATTACCAAACAGTATCGTCATTTTCTCATAAGTAGTATAATCTTTATACATACATGTACAAAGTACAATGTATAAAGTTAGTATACTTGTTTATGCATGTATTCTTTTATATCTGTGTATTATAATAACAGCTTATCCAGTCTTGACATAAAAATCATTGAATGCAAATGCATTTTCACAAAAAAAAACATATTTACATGTCTTCACATCACATACACATTCCACACACCACCGCCGCTCCTATAAATATATTCATTTAATTTTTTTACCTTCTTTTCTTACTGAAAAAATGTCATTACACGCTTTTTGTGTGGCATAAAATAATTCTCGGCAATGAAATGAAAAGTGTTTTTTCTTTCTTTAAAGAGGAAACAAATAATCAGGAAGAAAAAGAGAGAAGAAAAGGGTATGATTCTAGCAACCAAAAAGTGGTCCCAATATTTTTTTATTATTATTATTATTATTATAACATTGCATTTTTCCTGAGAAAAAAAGTATGTCGCTTCTATTATAGTAGTTTTGTTGTCAGATATTTTCTTCAGTTATGATGCCATTTACGACGACTTTTTTTTGTATTAAGAAAAAATGCACAATCGTTTTTATTCATTACGAAGAAATAATATCTCCCTTTTTGCCCTTTACATTGCATAACTTCATTCCAAAAAGTTTTGGAAGAATATCTGTCTAATTTAGAAAATTATTGCATCACTTACTCTTCTTATCTGTTTCCTCGCCGTACTTAAGAGTATATAGCTTTCGTGGAATGGATGAACAAGAAGAAGAAGAGCAAGTTCAATGTAGGTATATAAATGATGCTTGTGATGGTGGATAAACGTCTATCCAACAATCCAACACATATTCAACCATATAGGAAATGAGAAGAAGAAGAAGAAGAAGAAAATGAATGATAAAAATGGAGGCATATGAATTGTATAATGATGTGAGCATAAAAAAGAGAATGGTTTAGTAACGTTACTATGTTTCTACTTTACAGAGGGAAAAAATAAAGAATCTTTTGATAACGCAGAAAAAAAGATGAGATGAAAGTGCTACGAAAAGAGTTCTACTTGGATAAGAGTGTAATTTAAGGGCATTTGGATACATGCTTAAATATTAAAAAAAGAGAGAAAAGGAATAAGGATAATACGCGGAGTGTGTCGGTGTGTGTGTGTGTGTTTGTAAGTGAATGTGGCTGTTATTAGATAGCAAAAGCAATAGAATGTGGTGGTAAGATGGGATGAGAAGAAAAAAAAGTTTTTTTTTGTTTGCTTGTGTGCCGAAAGGCTAAAAAATGTTATACGAATAACATATATACCTATAAATGTACTTGTGCTGATATTGTGTTCCTTGTATACCTACATATATGCATGCATATACAGCCTCTTTGAAAAGAGATTCGTTTTAAGCGTTGATTGGGAACCTCCTTTTCCGTGCTCCATGAAAATTCGATTACTGGGGCAGGGGCACACATTCCGCATGAATTGCGTGGAAAACGTAGAGAAAATGGTTATAATTTTGTATGAAAAAAAACAAGTCTTTTTCAATTTCATTAATCAGCTTAAATGAAACAAATTGTGAAAAGGTTGTGCCGCGCCGCGCCGTATAGGCACAGGGCTGCAACATAATAAAAGCAAAAAATAAAACTCTTGTGTTCTTGCCATGTATTGTATAATATTATGTACGTATTATGTAGTGTGTGTAAAAAAGAGAGACAGAGATTTTCGTTTCTAAGAACTAAAGGGGTAGAGAAAATTGTTTAATTTATGTACAAAAAAAAACCACACACACACGCCTTTTGTACGTTTTTCATAGTCACACAAGCAAAAAGAGAGAGAGAGATTAAAAGTTTAAATATCAATAGATTTCGGAATAATACAAATAAAAGAAGAATTAAACGCAAAATTTAATTTACCTACATTATTTGTTATAATTGTTTTTGTTCGGAGGTCTATATCTCAAACCGCATTTTTCCGCTTTGCTTTTGCTACACATAAAAAAAACAGGAGTTTAGCTGTGCATCGAGAGAGAGAGAAAGAACATGTCATAATATTTTTGTATCTTTGGTTCTAACGAATTCTCAACGTACATACATATCGTTTAACCAGCTCTATATAAAAATACATGTATACCTATATGCTCATCTCTCAGAGGAGCAAAAAGAAGCGTTTGACATCTATAATCCTGTATTATTGTACGCCAAGTGACACTGTATCATGTTTTATTTCTACCAATCCCAAAATAATATTGTCTTGGCTCACGACAACTTAAAGCTCTCTCTCACTCTCATTTCCCCCCTCTTCTCTTTGAGAAGTGTGGAGTGGGTGAGTATATGAGTGTTATGCTTCTTGTGTTCCGTGTGACTATTAGTTCCCTAAATATACATATACGTAATGGAATGCAATATGTGACTCGTAGCTATATTCATTTATCATTATATATATACAAATATAATAGAGAAAACAAGTTAAGTACGAAGGTTAGTTCGTTGGGGGTACATTAGCGAGAAAAAATACATTAATTATTGAATGCAATGTGTATGTACATACATACATACATGCATACATATATAATGTTGCTGTGTATCTATAAATCTACATTTTACGCATGATTAAAAACACATTTAAGAAATAAATAACCATACCACAAAAATCATTTATTTACAGCAGTAATTAATCCTTTTCTGATGAATTTACACACAAAAGCAAAACAATAAAAATAGTAAAGGTGAAAAATAATATAAATAAACTTAAATCAACTCCTGTCAAATATAAAGTGGATGTAACGAGAAGAAAGGGGGATGCGTCAAAGAAAAGTTGCATTGAAAAAATCTTTGGAGTCTTTCTAATGAAGGGATTCCCTTGTAAAATGGGACTCTCAGGTGAACTGTATATTTCAAGCTTTATTCTGCCCACGTCCTAAGGGAAGAGTGCTCACTATAACCATAATAATATATTGGCTACCATTAACATAATATTATGTGCATACACTCAGAAAAAACGCAATAGTATAAAAACTAGGTGAGCATGGAGCCCCTTTTCCTTACATAAATGTATTGCATATATGCCAATACATCCTAATTTTTCTTGATTTGTATGGGGACCAGCAGCATCATTATTTTGAAGGCGAGAAAACTTTGCGGGCAACAACACTTTGTACTTTTCTGTTGTAATCAGAGATAAAGATACTACACATCCTTGCGCAATAAAGTGTTGCAGACGTCTGTAGAGATTTGATGATTATGCTGGTTACTCTCTCTCTCTCTCTCTCTCTGCTTCATCTCCATCTTAGTCGATGTATATCTCCAATTCTCTCTCTCTCTTTTTCTGCCAGTACACATTTATCTGCACACTCTAGACTAATTACCATGTGCCAAAGTGTGGTGGTGGTAAAAGGAAAATATATAAAAACGTCGACGTTTGGTGAAGAGGGCAAGAGAGAAGAGAGTATAGCGAAGAAGAAAGTAGCAAAGCAAAAGCAAGGTCTTCCTTTGTAATCCTTTTGGGAGGGCATTTTCCGGATTTCTCTTTTTCTTCTTCTTGCAGGCTTATGTGTGGATCCCCTGTGGAACCAACAAGGATGAAGCTCGCTGAACCCCTTATATATGTATATAATATATATATGCGCACATAAATATGTACGTACATAGTACGTGTATCATCATCATGATGAACTGTATGACCCCTCTTGAAATAAAGTATGTAGAAAGTAGAGAGAAAGAATGAGCGGACAGAGAGAGATCGTGAGAAGCTGTAAGATTGCCTACTCAACTATCATCATGATTAAAACTAAAACTTAACAGGAGTAAAGCTGCTGGATCAACCCACATAACAACGGGAAATACGGAGATGATGATGATCTGTGCCCACCAAAAAATATACATGTATATCTATACAAAAGCTTACTTATATATGATATGAAGGTTGAGTACGATAGGCAAGCAGGCATTGTTTCATGTGAGATGTTTCGTTATCTTGCTTGTGACCACGAAACGAGTGAGATGTTTTGGCACATATACAATTACATGATATCTATGTTTTATAATATAATGGACGTCTATCCCAACAATCCAACTTTTATACGGAACAAGTTTGAATTTTTTTTCCTTCTGATATAAATATATGTTTACCATGCAGTGCTAATAATAGTAGTAGCGGCAACAAACAGTAGTCCGGCAGCATTTTGGCAGTTTTTATATGCTCTTGTTTCAGCATGTGCCTGTTTTTCCTCTTTGTGCGCTGTCTCTTGTTCTTTCACTTTGAGAGAAAGTTAACTTTCACCATTATCCCATATTGCCCCTCAATGTTAAAGAAAAGTACGCGTGTGTAGTATATTTTTTCGAAGAACAAGAGAAAAAAAAGGCTTTTAGTTTTTAGTTTATAGCACTTCCAGAAATCCCTCATACATCGTGATATTTCCCCTCTCTTCCTTTTATACGTTACTGCTCCCTTATGTCATGCTATCTATTTTAATGTGACTCTGTTATGCGTTGTAATATGTGGAGTGTAATGAGTTAAAGGAATATGCTTTCCTGT
>JAHZNC010001641.1:0-12143 GCA_027744095.1 Zhuqinia jingwanae
ACGATGTTATCTAGTAAATGAATACGACTCTTCTTTTGTTGGTTACAAAAAAGGGTAAAAATTCACTTTCTTGTAAGTCTACAGACATTTGTTTGTGTTTTTATCTATTATTCACATGTGCAAGTTTTTTTTGTTTTTTTTTCTTTCTAAAAAGTTTTAAACTGCGCAGTACAAAAAAAAATCTTTTGGACCATTTAGAAACTAGATCTGGTAAGAATATCAGCGACAAAAGGAAAAAAAAGTGCAGCAATATGTTTAACATTGTACGTAAAGGTATATATGTATTATTTTAATATTGTGCAACAAGATTGGCAACTCACTTATAAGTAGTCGCTTTTAATACAAAAAAATACAGTAGCACAATATTCCTTCACATCACTGATTTAGTTTTGTATAATCATCACATATTATCATGTCGCCGTCATCCTTTTATAACAAGCATAATTTTACATTTATGTTTAACAAAAAAAAATCAAATGACAACCAGATGACATGATCAAGGCTATTATAGTCTACAAAAAGGAAGAAGAAAAATAGGAGTACAATAGAAGAACACTCTTATAAGATCAAATCGTACTCTTCTGGCTCGGGTTCTCAGTAGTTGGTTTAGGTTTCGCGTTGGTAGGCATGAGAAAATATTATGAAACGATATGAGTTTTTTGAGTACGAAAGTTCACTAGGTACATTTTTACCAAATTTTGCTAGTTTTTTGATTGCATTATTTTACTACACGTCGTGTTTTTCACATAAAGTAAATGAACAAAAAAATATAAAAAGCTGTTCTTCAGAAACAGACCACCTGAAAAAAACTAACCTATCAACAGATAGTACTAGCTAAAAAAAACAGACTTTGTTTTTGATTAAGATTTTATGTGTATACATTTTTAGCATGATTTCTTGTACTGTTTTTTTTGTGTGTTAGAGTTGCGTGAGGAAAGGAGCCTTGTGCATTTAGAGATACACATATTATATTTATATATAGTTGTTTTGAAGTTGGGTGCTGTTTCATTCCTTTGTGATTTAGTTGGTAGTGGTATGTATTATGCATGTATGCAATTTATTACGTTGCGGGTGAAATGTAAAGCTTCAAGAAAATAAAAAACAGTAGAATATGATATCAATTATTATAAAACAAATATGAGATGAGGAAAGGGTGTTACTATATATGCTAGATTTGGCGATCATACTGTTGTTGTTGTATGTACCAAAAAAGTCGGGAAAATGAATGGGTTTGACTTTGTATTTTTTGCGATGGTATTTCCTGCAAGGAACACTTTGTACACACACCTACTCTTCACCTTTACTATTTTGATAGTTTGATGATGTCATTTCAACGAGATAAAGTGCAGATAAGCAGGACAAGGAATAAGTGGGATGCCAGGAGAAAAGGAAATCCCTGACTGACAAGGTGTATATATACCTACATACATTTGTATAATGGTTTAATGCATTTTTAACAAATATGTGAAGCGTTAGCCACAGTGAAAGTAAAATTTCTTGTTCTTGAAAAAAGATATAAGTAAGTAAATAGTATCCACGTTGAGGTTCGGGCTATTGTGGAACATATATATCTACTTGTCCATTTTAATCATGGGTCATCTATCTACATATCTCATTTTATGGGCAAATTGAAAGTTTGTGTGTGGGATAGATGCTGATTTGGAATATTATGTTGTTTCAGCCTTAGCTTTGACTTTTTTCATCAAATGAATCCAAATTCTGTTCAGTTCTACATTTAATACTGTCAACTTTATACATAATTGAATTGAATTTTGAATATATGACAAGATGAATATCCTTTACCTATTTCTCCATCCCCTCACTATCGTTCTATAATAATCTGTGGCTCGGTGCAGCGTCGATGGAACACGGCACAGTCTACTCCCAGCTCATCTTTGTGCAAAACTGCATATCATAATGTTTAAAAAAAAACTATCTTCATCTCCACATACGTACGCTGTTGCAGCTGTTTTGCAAAATGTAGGCAGACGGAATGCAATGCACATTGCATTGTTAAACTAGACAAGAATTTACTGTTCTTGCTTGTGTTTGTGTTTTTAAAAAAAGTAGCAAAGCAACCTCACAGACGGATTGCTCATGTTTCAAGCGCTTAAGTAAAAGCCCATGGTACAGCCCCGTCCGACATACTTTCTGTGTGGAAGCGAGTTACGAAGGCCGTCCGTCGCCGTCAGGCCACCATTACAACACCCAACCAAATACCACAGTATTCCTATTCCTGTGTGTGTTTATATTTACCATTAGACTGGTGAATCTGTATGAGTGAGTATGCCTTTCCATGCATTTTATACTCTTTCACTCTCGTCGATGCTGTAATAATAATATTGCAATTTTATTATACCAACAATAATGTACACATAAGAATAATATGGGATGGGAGATGAATATACAGCAAAGCTATCCCCGAATTGCAAACTCCTCGTCTTCACGTTGCCCATGATGTTGATGATGATTATTATTGCCCCTCTGTCGCTCGCTGCCATGCCATGCCGGCCGCAGAAACCAAACAAAGTGTAGTAGATTTTTTTTCCTGTGTGCATAATATTTGCCTAACAAATACTTTTGCATTGATTTTTACGTACATATAATAAGGTAGAAATGGAAAAGTTTCAATGAGTCAATACTTTTCTTTACAAATGTACTGTGATAAACATATAAAATGCACATTTATTAGTATAACTTTGATACACAGAATAAAGACAGAGAGCGATACAAGCCTGACAAATGAATAGAGGAGATCACATTGTAGGTACATATTACCTATCTTGTACTATATGACCTTTTTTCCTGTTAGGATATATATAGGAAAATGATGATAACGATAATCATGATGATGTGAAGAGGCTGGCTTGGTTTCCACACGATCATCACGCAGACTCAATACAAATGTGAAAAAAAAAAAATTGGCGAGTCGCTTAGCAGAGAGAAAAAGCAGAAAAACAAGAAAGGATTTGCAAATACGAACGACATGGTACAACCGAAAAAAATGTAACGAAAACGGCGGCAGAGAAGCAGTGGAGGTGGTGGTGGTGGATGTGATGTACCATTTGCTCAGGCATTTTTTAGATCTCGGACTGCTGGGTTTGGTTGGTGAAATATGGATCGTGATGGGAAGAGATTTGTCCTGCTACAGCATTCTCAAGCAAAGAAAAACATACTTTTTATTAGCGTAAATACAATGTCGTTGTTGGCGTCATTCTATCTTTTCGTGTGCATACCTATGTACATCAGTTACCTACAGGCTATCAACTCTGTGAGTACCACAGGTCGCTCTATGCGTTTATAATGAATGTGTAGGTATGTAGTACAGTAGTATACAATTTTTGAATTCCAACTCTACACAAATTACTTGCATGGATGTGTTTGCATAAAAAAGTATACCAAAAAGAATAGATGTATGCTACAAACTGCGAGTATGAAGACAAGCCATTGAACTAACCATGTACTATGGAAGTAGCCTAAAGGATAACAAAAGTCAAAAGAAATTGTGCATCACAATTTTTTTTTTTGAAATGTATAATGTAGGTATATGTTTTGATGAAATGCTTAATAATAAGCTCGTATCTTGTAGCATTTTCTCATCTCGTGAAAGCAAGTCATGCATACGGCCTTATCGTCGTCTAACAAATGCATACAAAATTTTGAGAAATGGGCAGATTGCTACTGTTTTGTGAATCGGTGACTGCCGAGTCAGCGGAGAAAAAAAACTTTTTTAAAGTCTCTTTTTTCTTTTTAGTGACTTGCATTGTGATAGATCTATGCACATCTTTTAGGTGGAAAAACAAGTAAGCCATCTCATTTTTCGTATTTTTTTACATGAAATGTTTACGAATGCCTACTAGCGTCGTCGCGGCAGCGTTTATGATTTCAAAAGTGGACACGAAGTGTGTATCATAATATCATACATAACCATAGCAAAGCAAAGTGGATTTGTATGAAATCCTAAGCCGATCATGAAAAGGAGAAAAAGTTAGGCTCTTTTACTTTTCTAATACTGGATGATGATAAACTCTCAAAGGATGCACGAAAGAGATGACAAACAAAAGAGTAAAAAAATACGAAAAAAATGAAATGGCAAGAATGAAACGAAAATGAAAGATTTATGGATGATATTTTGCAGTGTTTTTATTACGTTGATGAGTTAAGCGTAGCATGAAAACTTTAAAGATTAAAATGAAAAGGAAACTCCAGCAGATTTATTTAAAAAAAATATTATGACGATGAATATTTTGATATTGAGGTTTGAGGTATTGGATACAATGAATAACAATGTGTACAAAGAGTACAAAGAAATATTGAAATATTGTTGTATTGCGGAAAAGAAAAGTCAACTCAAAACTATTTAAAAAAAAATGTATATAATGACTGACTTGCTGATGATAATGGTAAAATAAAAATAATAATAGCCCGTGCTTATAAAAACTTGGCCGGATTCAGCGCATCTTTATTATTCTCTCACAGATTATGACTAGAAAATCCGGTCTTGCCTCCAGCAGCCGCTAAAAAATCTGAAAGAGGATACCAATTTACCTATGCATAAACTGAATACAATCTCATCTCTTTCTAATATACTTTGCATTTGAATTGCAGTTTATTATACAATTTTTTATAAATCTGAGCAAGCAAGGAAATGTGAAATAAAAAAATAACGAAACCACATGAGAGACATCATGAAACAAAGTGTAGTTGTATGTATAGAAATACCACAAAAATACTCTAAATGGAGAAGGTAGAAAAAATACTTGGTGTTGTACAACTTATTATTATTATGAAAGCGAAAAGCAAGCACAGGAGAATCATTATCAAGTCAAAATTCAAGATGTCTCTAGCTAAAATAAAAATGTATGTAAATCTTTGCTTTTCTTCTCTTGCATTTTTTTTTCTTGCTTGCTCCAGCTCTCTCTCTCTCTCTCTCTCTCTACTTTTTCTCATTCTGATTCTTATCATTTAAAATTCATACATTGTATCTTTTCAAAATGTTCTTTTACATTTTATTACAACATGCTTTTGTACAAAAGCTTTGAAATCAATCCGTATCATATCATGGTAGTATCAGCGAGGAGGAAACACATTATACACAGATGAAAGAACATTAAAGCTTAAATCAGTTCAATATAGAGTGAAAACATGAACTGGTTCGGAGCGGTGATGTGAATATGATGATATGGGGTATGCGTGCGTGTGTATATTTGTATGATGGTTGCTTTATACATAACAGTGCAGAGTGCAGTGGTGGTAAGTTTTTTTGGTATTATTGCTGCTCCGGTTGTTTTTCTTCTTTCCTCTTTTTCTTCTTCTTCGTCTTCTTTGTGGTTATCACCTCTCTCAAGTAAACTGGTGATGAAGAATAAGGTATGGATGGTGGTAAAAAATAGAATCGAGCAAAATAAAAAGGAGAAAAAAAGAACAAGTTGACTGCCAGAGCGAGAGAGATGGATATAGAAATAGAAGATGATAGGAAAAGATAAAGGGAAAAAGTGCTCATTGCCATTTTCTCTGGCAAGCATGGATGGATTGAAGCTTAGAGTGCTGCTGATGCTGTGAGCTGTTACTTTCTGTACATATTACATATATACCTATCATATATATACCATTCCTGTACAATGTATTTTTATCGTTGTATTGTGGAGTATGTAGGTAATTATTATTCGAAACTGATAACGAAGAAATTTGTTTCTTATCCATTTTAGTGCTTTGTAGTTGCACTCATCTCTCTGTATTTTGACTCGGTTTAAGGTAGAAATTGGATTTTTTGTGCTTTCTCATTTAAAACCTCACTGAATACGACAACTTGGCTAAATAATATCAAGCATTTATTTACCTTCACTCACAGGGAATCATATCCTGCTCTAGTATTGACATCAAATACAATTATAAATATTATGTAACAGCAACAAGGATAGTATTATAAGCAGTTTTATTATCAACTTAAATAGTTAGAAAAGCATGCAAACACTGTACCTGGCTGTGATAAAGAAGGATGGATAAATCTAAACTTTAATATACCAAGTCAAACTTCACTTCATTTCGGGAAGGAAAGATGAGACCAAAAGACAACACTATAGACAACATAAGTACACACTACAATGTTTCTCTTGCGGCATCATGGGATTCTCTCTAAGAAATTAATATTGACTTTATACCAAAATCCTTTGTTGAATTAAGATTACATGCACAAGTGTATATATGTAGGTTAGGTATTATAGGTATGTAGCAGGTATATATACACTGAAAAAGTTGCATTGCATAATCTTTTAGTCAGCTTCTTGATTCTTGTCTGCCTGCCCGCTGATGCTGCCTACATGGAATCCCATTTACCCCTCAAAAGGGAAATCAACATGTACAATGCATTTTTATCACGTATAAAAAATACGTAAGTATATACTTATACTTACATATTACCTATATCTGAAAACCAAAAAACCAAACCAGCAAGCTAAACAAGGAGAGTCAGCCAAAAAAAACTCATCATCATGATCATCACACGAATCAAATGGAAGTCTGCTTGTGTGTGTGTAGTCATCATATCTCTCTGTCTGTGTAAGAGAGCAGCAGCAGCAACCAGAGATACCAAGTGCTAGTGCTATTCTGTCGCTTTTGGTTTTTTATGGTGTTCTTTCCAGTTGTTTGATAATGCAATCGTTAGCAAGCAACGTTCATAATATTGAATGCATGCATTCATGAATTCATGTACGGTCTACTCTTCTTCTGGTTCCACACTAGTTTTCCTCGTCTGCTACGTAAAAAGGGATTATACTTATAGGTTACGTGATTGTGGCAGGGAAACCGGGGTGCCAGTATATCTACCCATCCACACACACACCACAAATGCGAATAACCTGAAAACTATATACTGCTGTGCAGCCTTTTCCCTATCTCCAAAGTGCAATGCAATTTTATAAATATGAAATGTTAGAAGGTCTACTGCTAAGCTCTAGGACTACCAGCTACTACGTCGCAAAAACTAAAGCTGGCTGACTTGAGAAGGAAGTACAGAAATAAAAGTAGCAGGCAGGCAGGATAAAAAAAACTACAGTAAGAACTATAGGAACGAGTTCAACTCTGCCTGTCGGGCCTACTTACATAAATACAAACTCTCAATTTTGTATTTGTACAGCAGAAAATGGCACTGGGATGGATACATTTCCTCCTCAATGTTTTATATTACGCCATACCATCTTTCTCCTATTATTATTACACTCCTCCGCACTGCTTTACTGAACTTTTATGTAAAATGCATAACTCGTCGACTCGTCGTCCTGTCTCCTTCCTCTTTTCCCTTTATAAAGATACCCGCACTACAGCTAGACAAGTACCAAAAAAACGTATAATCTTCATATCGCTTATTTGGTTTCCCCACACAGCCATGTGAGGGTAGTCAGGCAGACTAGACGCTTTTCCCTTTCGCAAGTTTTTTCTCAGAATCAGGTATTTTTTTCGGTGAATGGTGTGATGGAACAGAAGAGATAAGAGAAAGTAGAATCGGAACTATCTGCACTGATTGTGCGAGCACAACTTTTTTTGCATCTTTTCTTCCGCTGTGTCGCGAAAGCATTATTTCTACTAATAATAATGGTGGAAAGATATAAACATACAACATATTATACACATGTACTTCCATAATATAAAATATATACATATATCTACATATATACTAATTGCATAATATACTAATATATAGAAAATGGATAGGTAGCAGTTTCGCAACATGAAAGAAAGTTCAACATATATTAAATTTCATGAAAAACTTTGAGCAACCATTAGACCGGATTTTTAAAAAGGAAGAGAAAGTCAAAAGAAAAAAACCCAATCCACAAAGAATGACAAAAACTTTTTCCCTTCTAGATTGAATATTGTGGAAAGGGATTTTGCTGATAAGAGAGAGAAAAAACTAGGTCTCCTTTTATTTCTCTTTATAGGGTACTATTAACGCGGGGACATGGAATTGCTTTTCTTGTTTGGGAAAACATTAAATTTTCAGGTTGCCAAAAAAACGAAAAGTCGGCGCAGACCAAAGCCGGGCACACGTATAGACTACACACATGTTTAGAGACAGATACACACACCCGCATTGGATGGCGTAATAACATAAAACGTGCTTGCTTCCGAATGTATGGTGATGGGTCTATTCTGTTGCAGACATGAAGTAATTTAGAACATTAAAAGTTTAATAAGTGTTGCAAACATTTATATCTTCAAACATTTTTTTGTTCCTGGAGCATAGCCATAATAACTGGAAAAGCATAATAAAAGCAATAAATGTAAAAGTACACAACAACGACAAACAAGAATGATAATTTAAATTTTTTGAAACGTACCTAATAACAAAAATAAAAGCATGCATGCATACATATATGTCAATTTTTTTTAAAGGTTCAACTAAACTGAATTGATTTTTATTCAATCTCCATCAAAATTGACAAAAAGCAGTAAGTGTCCTTGGGATTTCCATTAGGAATTATTAGAGGATTGTGTAAATTAATGCAGCATAGGACAGTGGCTTTTTTTATCTCTCACACAGTATTTCAATGACACAATGTTCTGCTTGACTTGAAGTTTTTTTTGAGAGTGTGTGTTAATTCGATTATAGCCTTGATGGCTGCACTGTTGCTACTAAATAACATGTCATAAAAATCTTTGTAATGTATGCATATGGATTTTATCAGGAAAAAACCCTTTGCCTCTACTAAATTTTGTTGTGCCAGTCATTTGTAGTGTGGAAGACCACGGCTGTATAAAAAATCAAATAAATATATAACATAATATATTTTGTGTACTTCTGATTGTGACTCCTATACAGCAAACAAGGCCTACAATCTGTTCGCCATCCACAAATTAAAAAAATATATATATGCGCTCTTCTCTTCATCTTGTGTCTCTACAAAAGCTAATTGAGCAGATCATAAAAAGGGTAATGTAAGTGTAGTAATAATATAATGTGCAAAGCATTCTAATTTCCTCCCTGTCTACCAGAAAAAGGAAAAAAAAACACAAGACTCATCATCATCTCAGTATACTCCCATCATCATCATCATCGTCATCGTCATATCAGCCTCACATATATTCATAATCCCATTCACAAACAAAAGAGAAGCAGCATTATTATTTGCACTACTACTAGCAAGCAAGCTTATTTGTGTGTATTGAAGAAAAAAAACGAAGACAAGGAGAATTAAAGGACGGACGATCAGTCGACGAGTCGGACGGCAATTGTTTTTTTGTGACGTGACTTGTTCTTCTTTTTCTTTTTTACGACTTGAAGCAAGCTAACCCTACACACTACAAGCTGTATATAACTCTCCTTTGTTGCTTTTTTGGCTGCGCTGCTGCTGCTGCGAGAGAGTTGAATTTGAGCGAGAAGCTAACTTGACAAGATTTGTAATGTGAATTGTACAGGAGAGAGAGAGAGAGAGAGAGAGAGAAGAACAGACCAGACTACTTGCTTGTTATACTGATTCACAGTCGGTCTCTTCCCTTCGTTTTCTTCGTCGGTCTGCTGGTCTGATAGTTTTGTATGCTCGTCTCAGACTCTACCTCAGCCTTTCAGTCAAGTCAGTTCATTTGATCAGTGCAGCTTGTAAAGTAAACTGAGCAAAAGGATATCAAACAAAAATAACAGTCATTCTTCAGCATATTATATATCAATATCAGAGCCGCTATCATTATNCAGCATATTATATATCAATATCAGAGCCGCTATCATTATTACGACGACGATCACCATCACCACCAGCAACAGCAACAGCAGAAGTAAAGCGTTAAACTGCATACCTTATAGTGCACTGTAAAAGTTCGTCTCTCATTTGCCTGTCTACTTAAATGCATGCTCACAATCGCATCATCGACATCATCATCATCAGATCTAGAGGAGCAGACGAACGAGTCGAACATAATTTGCATCATCCGCCTCACAAAACAATACAACAGCAACAACAGCAGCAGCAGCAATAAAAGGAATATACCTACCTAACTAAAACCGCATTATTATCATTAAAATATAATACAACGCAGTACATATTATCCTTTCTGGCCCGTCGTCGTCGTCGTCGTCGTCGACGTCTTCGAAGACTTCGTGATGATGGGATGATCATCTTCAGCAGCAACAACACCAGTTCACCAAGTACTTACATATTATGAGTGCATGCATGCCACCTTGAAATTTTTCCATTGCATTGTAAAATTGTATTCCAAACTCCAACACACAAACACTGATATACTCATACACTTTTATATTCCTTTTTCCTCTCTCTCTCTATACTTCATCTCCTTCTTCTTCATTCATATTATCGTCTTGACTTTATGATCACTGTGATCAGTATTACTGCTTTTCTGGTCTGGTCTGGTACCCCATCATCATCATCCCGTGTGTATCTCTATGTCTATATGTTGTGAACGAGACGCGGATAGAGAAGAGAGGCAAATAATTTTCCCATCTCTTCATCTCACACACTGATCTTCATTTTTTCAAGACTAAAAACACTACGCTACAGAGACAGATGTGAGCAGACGTAAGTAAAGTTATACTTTCAAAATGCATATACATTCATAATAATATATACGCATTTAATGCTGCTGTATCTTTATCTCTCTACTATTTTTGATGTAAAAGTAAAAAAGTATATATATCTATATATTATTACTATACCATGCCACCAGGTAAACCTGCCTAGCTAATATGAAATTCATGAAGTAGTGAGCACGTTCAAATTTACTCTTTTGGTCGTGGTCGTCTTTTACAACAATAATATGCACATAGGCATGCATGCACCACGTAACAAAATAGGTACATAATTTGTCTGCCGTTTCTGCTGCTGCTGCTGCTGATGTGTGGAGGTATTCAACCAACATTCTAGTAAAGTTGAGTCAGTTTAGTTATAAATGCGTAGTAAAAATGTAAAGAGAGAAGCCCCTATCATCATGATCATCATCATAACGCAGACTAACTACTTTGTCGAGAGCCAACGAGTTAAGTAAGAAACCAAGTAGCAATAATAAAATAAGTAGAATTGCCTTTTATACTATATATTTTTCTGTCCGCTGCTCTTGTGTCTGTGTGAGCTTGTAAGCATGCATGAATGTGTGTTGTGTTGTGTGTGTGTGTGTGTACCTATGCATGTTTTGTAGTAGTAGGATAAATGGGTAATAATAAAGGATGAAGTCGAACTATGTAGTAAAAAGAGTAGTGTAGTAACTCACACAACATTCAGCAAACATGTAGTAGCCTAGTAGTCGTCTGGAGTTGGAGTCTAGAGTCTAGACAGACATCCTTTTTAACACAGTATGGTACATGCAGGAGTGAGAGATAGATTCACAAAGCAGACACACACACACACACACACACAACAAAACACAAACTTTTATCGTCTTTGGTCGGTAGTGCACTTAACTAACTAAATATACTACCGCACTAAACTAAATAGCATTACTATTCACAGGACAAAAAAGTACACATTTAATAGTGTATACATAATAAAAAAATGTTAGTCTTTGGTGAGTAGTTGAAGGAGATATGTGAGTGTGCATTAGCGCAATATTAGAATATTTGTAAGTGTGTAAGATGATCATATCATCATCGCAGGACAAATTATCAGAATAAACAAGATAATCATAGCATATTAATTTGCTCTTTTTTTACATGGGTCGAACTTGATCATCAGCATCATAATCATCATCACCACCAGGAAATCTGCATCGGCTGAAAAAGTCAGTTTTCTGTATAAATGACCGTATGGATTGCAGGAAAATAATTTGGATGAATTTATAACCAGTGAAAGTTCTTTATAATTTTTCATTTGTGAAACTGCTTTAAAAGGAAACGGTGTAAATTTTGTGTGACTGTGAAGTAGGCAAATTTTTTTTAAAACTTGCCATTTAATAAGTTAGAATTGTTTTTTATTTGAAAAAAAAAACAGTGAATTGAATATATTTTGTAAATTTGAAAGTGTGATTTGATCTCTACAAAAGAGCTACAATATTTGCAGTGTGTGAATGCGAAAAAAAGTATTTGTGCGAAATTTGGGAATACTGTTTAAAAGAAAAAGTGATTCAGTAAATTGTACATCTATCTCGACCTTATAATACACACGTCAACTAACACTGCCATTTTCGACACTGCTATTAAAGTT
>JAHZNC010001642.1:0-13040 GCA_027744095.1 Zhuqinia jingwanae
TTCCTACAAGATGATATTCTTTCCGTTCTTCACAGAATATATTTTTTTATACAATTATCATGATCTCAGAAACAGATAAAATGAAGAGGGCCTAGATAGTCGGGAAGAGAAACGTATTATTAGGGTCATTTCTTCCTCTTCTTCTTGTTTTCTACCTTTATCTTTAAGTATGTTCGTCGTGGGGCAAATATGTATATACATCCAAGTAGCTTATATGATAGACATAAGTATACATATTACAGCACCGGCTATAAGTGGAAGAATGCCATCTTATACTTAACTTCACTTTAATTTCTCTCAGCTATTTTGTGTGTTTGTGCGTGAGAAACAGAGAGAGAGAGAGACAAAAATTCTATTCTCTCTTCTTCTTGTTCTCCTTATAATTTTGCAGCAACTAAAGTGGAAGAAAATAGTAAGTAATACACCCTGACATTATCAGCAGTACTGCTGATAGTAGTCCTGGTGAGTCCTTATTTTTTTTCTGCTGAGAAAAAAATCTCATACGTGATTTTTTCATCCCCCTCTTTCCGTCCCCATCTTATTTCGTAGATCTTAAGTCTTTTTCCTTCATCTTTTGTTCTATCATCATCATATCTCCTTTTTCTTGTTCACACACACAAATACACACAAAATGTTTTTTTTCTCTTCTCAGCTCTTTTTGTTTTCCTGTTCTCTTTCAAAATAAAAGGAAAATATAACCGAATAATGTGTAATCGTATGGTACGTCATGAGAACAATAGAGGATAAGGATGGGTATAAGTACTGTTGTGGTTCTACTGCCAACAAGGCAAAGAGAGACCATTTGATGCGATTGAAATCATCATCGTAAAATCCAAGGAAGGAAACAATAAGGCGCGAGACTATTGTACTGTGGGAAAACTGGTTGGTACTTTGAGCATCTTCCGAAAAATCCAAGGCCTGACAACTCCAGAAGTTTTCATGATGACATGGAGAAAGGTTTATATTGGTGCGTATTCTGGATGAGTATTACATTTTTGTAATACAAAATGAAAAAATGGTAGTTTATATGTACCACAAGTTCAATGGTACATAAACTTCCACTCAATGCTAAGTAGAGTACATATTATATTACATACATACATATGTGCCATTTAAAAAACTACATGTATATATTTACAATTTAAAACGTCACTCTGTGAAAAACAAAGATAAATTAAATACTATTAAAGTGGAAGATTATTCGGGTAGATAATATACGCTGAACTAAAGCTTGTAGTTGTTTGTACTCATTGAACTCGTGGTAAATTGTGAACATGCAAATAATTTGAATAGGTAACCCCTAGCCGAAAAGTAGGAACTAATGTTTTGGAAAATAGAGAAATAGTGAAAAGGTATAAGGGCTAGGGAAACAGCTCACACATCTTTAAAGTGTGTGTCTTGCTAAATGATTCATCAAAGCACCAAGTAAAAAATTGAACTTGGCAAAGGGAAAAATCAAAAGCAAAAAGGCAAGGCTCTCACAAGTAGACAATTATTTAGGTAAGAGGCAAGATGTTGCACACAAACTCTTTCCTGTTTTCACTTAGCCCTTTACATTACTTTCGTGTGGTATACACAACTTTCATGTCGTTTGTATATATTGTAAACACAAAATAATTGAAGAGAAAAAGGCTTTTAAAAAAATCTTTGATTTATATAATAGCATCAACAACAACAAAAAGTAAACCAAAAGGTTCCCATTCCATCTTATACTCATGCATACATACATAGCTAGCAGAAATAGATTTCACAAAAGAAAAAACTTAAAACACGAAGAAAAAAACAAAAAAGTAAAGGCTGAAACCCATGAAAAATAAAAGCAATCCAACCAAGTAGTACAAAGCAAAAACTACAAAGGTTTAAAAAAAAGATTTTGTTTTTATTTCGTCGTGTGTCTGCAAAAACGTGAAATTTATAGTGGACCAAAATGAAAACGAATAAGAGAGAGAGAACAAAAAAAAACACTACTGGGAAAAGGGTTGTACGTGAAGGGAAGGATGATATAAAGCTTTTTTCTTTTCTTTTTTGTATTTTAGATCTTTTGCCTGGAGTGTTCAAACAGAAGAAGAGGGATATAGAGAAAGAGAGAGAAAGAGAAAAGGGTAATGGGAGTAAATGGGCTTGAGGAATAAATAATTGATAATATACCTTTCCTGGCGGACTTTGGTTGAAAGTACTTGAAGAACTGATCAATCATCCCGAGTTGAGCCTTTCTCGCGTTTGGGTACTCGATTACTTCATGCTTGTCCACTTTTTGTAAGATGAAGTTGGGCAAGTTCTTTTCCAGTTGGGTATGAAGAAGAACCTGTGTGCATCCATATTTATTTAGGTACATACATTTGTAAATATGTAGGCATACATAAAATATTATCTGCATATTACATAGGTATATCTTTTATTAAGGAAATCATATAATTTTCATGCTAAAAAATGTGCGGATAGTGCAAATTGCAAAGATTTATGCGGGTGTTGGACATAAGTTTTGAAAATCCCTTGAATGAAGAGAGATTAATAGCAGGTTTTTCTTGGCATTTTCTTTTCAGAGCAATAAGCAAGTTTAATATACTTCAAAAAAAGAAAGCATACAGATATGCACAATAACATACATATGTGCAGTACATAGTTGGATACTATTTTTTATCTGGAAAAAAAGGAAAACTTTCTAATCTCTGAGGAAGCTTTCTCTCATCACCAACCATGCAAACACGTGGAGCAGCAGTATTAGTTGTAGCAGTGCTACCATCACCACCGTATGATCCCGATAGATGTGATGTTGATGGAACCCCGTTCTCAAGCTCGTATTCCATATCATCTCCTCCACAGAAATGTGGGTTTACAAATGTATTGAGAAAGTCCATTTCCCCCAACATCATTGAAAATGTTCTCAGAAGGGATATAGGAATTGCTGTGAATGCTTTGTGCTGACCCTGCAGAAAAGTAAAAAAGAAATATACCCACATATAAGAAATGAGGCTTTATAAAAAAAATATCATGTATAAAATATAAAATAAACCTACAAAAAATTCTATAGTATACCAGCATATTATACACATCCAATCACACAACAACATTTTTTGCATGTAAAATTTTTAGTGGAGAAGAGGTTGACAGAACGAAATTGGGCTATATTGGTATTTTGAATTGAATTTTTTATATATATGCCTAGCTACATTTATAAACTTTTCTGGTTGTCCTCAAAAAACAACTCTTGCAATAATGCTATTAGGATGTGGAATGCTGAACACTTTGCAACATTTCACGTGAACATGACACACACGGAAGATACACACAAGTATAAGGAGAGAGAGAGAGAGAGAAAGAGAGAGAATATACCACCAACATATTTTATTATATGCCAAAGAGGAGCCTAAAGCATTTTATCACATGCCACTCATGTGTCATTACATGTTGAAACCACTATAAAGCAATAGGTTATGCATTAAATACCAAACTATTACTACCACCGCCATTTTCATATCAGTAGATTCCATCACCACATACATGACACACACGGAAGATATACACAAGTATATCAGAGAGAGACATAACAGAGATATAACAGAGAGAGAGAGAGAATATACCACCAACATATTTTATTATATGCCAGAGAGGAGCCTAAAGCATTTTATCACATGCCACTCATGTGTCATTACATGTTGAAACCACTATAAAGCAATAGGTTATACATTAAATACCAAACTACTACTACCACCGCCATTTTCATATCAGTAGATTCCATCACCACATCACTCTCTTTCTTTCTCTATCCCTCTCTATTTGTATATTTTATGCATTCTGGATTCTGTTGATCCATTTTAGACAGCAATGATGATGACCTCGATGTGTATTTACTCAAGTAGCGTAGAACTACAAGCACGTATCTTAAATTTACTTGTTGTAATTTTTAAAGTAATATTATGCATGCCGCTCATCACACATGAGTATCTCCACGCATCTAAAAATTGGCTAGTTATCATTAAAAGTTTGAGTGAAGCATTTTCTTGTGTCTTATTTGACCCAGTAGTTATAAATGTGTTATAAATTCTTTTTACACCATATAATGTTGCCACTTTGCTAACATGATATTATGATGGATCTATCACAAGGATTTCTTCTCTGGAATTTTCCTGGCAGTGCACATGGACAAAGTGAAAGTACGCACATTATCAAGACAAGGGAGTTTTACCATTTTGAGAAAAGAATGATGCAATGAAATGGTGTAAATGGGATGATGGAATGAGGAATTCTTATTGTTTCATATGGGGCATATGTAAGGTACTACACAGAGCGAGTATATCAGTCCCGTCCATTCACTCTTCATTCCCGAATAAGACATCCATTCTTATTGCATGTAATACTAATACCTAGATATATAATAAAAATGATGTATCTTTGCATGATTCACATGTGTTCTAAAAATAACGCTAACTCTCTCTACTTTCTTTCTTTCTTTCATACAGTGTGACTACTTGGGTGCCTACATAATATAATAACATGGAAAAGGAAAAGAGTGTGAGAATGTGAAGTTATAATATGCAGTATGTACGTACATAACAGCTATACTATCATTATAGTGGTAAAGTTGTCGCACATTATGTTGTAATGAAAACGCTTTATTCTCAACGCAAGAGAAAGCTAAAGCCACAAAAAAAAGAAGAAGAAAAAAGATAACCGGGGAATGACGAGAATTCTCATGTGCTTACAAATATATAATATATTATGCCACTTTCTCCATTTCTCTTGTTAGCTTTTTTTCACAACACACTCGACCTACGACCGCCATTATATCATCATCATCATCATCGTCGTCGTCGTCGTCGTCGTCGTCGCCATCTTCACCATTGTCTGAGAGAGTGTAGCAATAGTGTAAGAAAAAAGTAATAATATTTTTGCTATGTATACCAAGGATTGTAGGATATTGGTAGAGAGATGAGAGAAAGAAAAAAAAGTCAAGTAAGTCGAGCTGAGTGAGAGATGCGTTGCGTTGTGTGAGCATACATCAGTGTACACAAGAGCAAAATATGAAAAATTTAGCAGGCACTCTGGCAGCAAATAAAAAAGAAGTCAGGCCGGAGAGACATTGAGAAAAGAGAGAGAGAGAGAGAGAGCAACTTACATCAGATAAAAGGATATAAAAGGCCAGTCCAAACGCCACGATCAGGATTGAAAAGATCATGAGAACTCGAAGAAGTGTATGAAGGATTTCCAAGAACATCACCACGTAAATGCCCACCACGTCAAACCTGTAAAATAGACAAGTGAAAGTAGAGCCAACTTTTATATTTATTATTACTATATATTAAATATTATGCATATATTTTGGTTTCCTATATAAATATTACATTATATTATGTAGGCATACACTTAAGTCACCATCAAAGAGGATAAAAAATATGACTGTTTTGATATTATGTTGTATGTATATTATCTAACCCCTTTTCTACTATTTTATGTATGCTTGCTGCATAATATATTTGTATGAATATATGAGAGCGTATAGTAGTAGATAGATTGATAGATAGATAGATGCAAATGCCGGAATGAAAGAAAATGCTAAAATTTATGACATGGGATTTCAAAAGTGGTTGTTGGTTAGAACCGAAAAAAAGGAATAAAGTCAAAGACAAACTAACAGACAGGCAAAAAGGAGCAGAAGATAGGCGGATGTAGTATGCTTCTTCTCTCCACTACTCTGCGTGCTACATGCTCGCGTAACCAAGTAAAAAATCCCACCTAAAGCTGTAAGAAAGGAATATGTTTTCAAGTTGAAAAAACCAAATGGTGAGTTACCTCTGTGTGAAATAGTAACACAGTACACAGTCATGTCAACACGCTATAATGTAGGAATTTTCATTACGGGGAAACCCGACTCGACCTCGACTGTATGTACAACTGAAAAATATTACATTTTCTGGCACTCCATATCCCGGGTTATGTGGCGATTTATACAGCTCGGAATAAATTGGATTCTGTGTGTATGTCAAAAAAAAAAGAATGAAAATGAAAAAAATCGCTTAAAATATGTAGGCAGGGGGAGCTTAGCCCACTTTCCAGATTTATCGGGCTTAGCAGACTAACACACGAAAGTTATAAATGACTTGCATGACTAACACAGCCCTTAATAAACGTGCCGATGATGTACAATACATAATATCTCTTTGAGAGAAAGAGAGAGAGAGAGTCAAATCTTCCAATAACCAGCAGAATCCTCAGAAGAAGATGAACATGTCTATTTTATGAGTATTTTGTATAAATATTACTTTCATGCTTTTCCATAAAAAATACTTTTCCTGGCAGATCAGCAATAACATACGCGACCACCAGCTTCCCAGTAGTAACTTTTGGCATCGGCTTTTCTGCTTTTCCCATCAAATGAATTTACTTCTTTGACTTTGCCTGTTTCACTTCACCCTTTGAGAGACGCAAGAAAGCATCATCTCTCTGTGATCTCTTCAGGTCAGCATATACATACCTATGCGCAAATCTAAAGGAAGCCCTGAGTATGTGTGCGTGTTCCACTTATGTATGTGCTTCATCCATCCAAGGGATCAAGTATGAGCTGTCAGCGTGCATTTGTCACTATTTTAATGGAACCATAGCATAAAGACTGACATCTAACAGTCAAGTCAAGAAAAGAGGATATCAAAGAGCATGGAGCTGCTAAGGTAGACATAATATAAGGAAAGGTGTAGTAGAAAGAATACTACTGCAAAAGCTTATATTGAATGGCTGATGTAAAAAAGATGAACGTCAACTCACTGTAAATCATTACTGTAATCTCCAATCATCGCTCAAATTATTAAAGGCAGCTACTCATCTACCGTTATAATTATAATAATTATTACAGGTCTGGCTGTCCGTCCGCTCTACGTACAATAACATTCGCAATTTGCAAGCTGTGTAAGAGATTTCACGCGGATTTCATGTACACGAGTACCTAATCAGTTTTAACCACATGAGGGTTAGTAGACCCTCATGTTGTCTGGATTTTTGGAAACCATTTTGGTTGCAAGGGACCACATGTCGACCACCCTGACCTCACTACCAATCCTTTGTAGTCGTCCTATTATTATTGTTGGGGTTCAATTTTTCTAAAAAGATGAAAACCAATCCTCATTCATTAGTATAGTCATTAGTAAAACCTACGTCAAAAACTGCAATGTTATCGTATGTCGTGTGCATTAGCAATACGTAATTTTGAATGCAACCCTTCCACCCTGCATTACAACGGTTTATTAAGCATTTCTTGGGATCAGACTGGATTATTTGTTGGTTAGGATAATAGACCACTTTGTTTTTATCGAACGCTGTGTATTTCGTGACATGAGAGAGATGGGACTTAGGGTTTGTTATAATCTTGTAGCAATTTATCAAACAGACTGCCTAAATCCTTTCAACTTCAACCGCTCTTCATGAGAATAATATATACCTGCTACCTACTTTAAGTAAAAATCATAATACGTATTTTAGATAGATATAGAAACTGGATAAACATGAGCAAAGGAAAGAGAAGATATACATACCTTTGTAAAAAGAGAAGAAGGTAAAACCAGCTAAAGAATGTGGCCAGGGAAGCGCTAGGATCCGAGTAGCGAGCACAGCCAGGTATGAATTTGGCTCCGATCATGAAAATGCAGCAAATGTTCATTGCCCAAAAAACCCTTTGACAAAAAATATTTTGAAATTTCGTATTGAATGCTAATTGTAATTAAGTAGTTATGAAATATATTAATATATTATATTAATATATATATTAATAAAATCATTATTTATCATTGAGCTTCCTAAATATGCATACTTACCAGTTAACAGTATCCATTATGTACTTCACTTTGGGTGGATAAAAGTTTGTGCATTCTTTCAGGATGTTTGCAAGCGCGACAGCTAATATAATGACAGCTTTTATATACTCATTGTAAGTAAAAGATCGGTCATTTTGATCGACGAATCCACGCAAGTACTCAAATCCACGACTTTGAAAGCTATCTTGAGGAGGCTGGGTCGCATTCTGGAAAATGGTGGTGGATGAAAGTAAATACAAGAACATTTTCTAAAGATATTATATATGTAATGTGGGTAGGTAATAGTATATGTATTATATGGAGAAATGGAATACAATCAATTAAAGTACTGACAATATAATTAATGAAACGGCATATTTCAAACTAAAATGTGCAGTAATAAATAAATGAAGAATGACAATGAAATCTAAAAAATAGTGAAGCCAAAATTTCTGGAAGCATGCATATACTCTCGTTCCTCGACATAATATATGGATGATGGTCATCATCATCAAACACAGCCACAAAAAGAAGATAATATACGTAAAATGTGATATGTAGGTATATGGGGGCCAAAAAACTATCGTAAATCAAAATGAAGAGCAGCATTCGGGAGAAAATCGAGAATTCGTGTTTATTACTTACCCAAGACGAGCCATTGATGGGTGTTGGTGTTGATGGTTCCGAGTAGGACGGCCGTTGAGTTGAATGAATAAAGTGGTTAGCACCAATACCACCACCACCACCACCAGTGATATTGGTCCTAGTAATGTTGTCAAGATAATTCACATCGCCTCCTGCTGCTAGTGCTCCATGAGTAACCTTTCCAGCGGCGACGGCAGCAGCAGCAGCAGCAACGCCACTACCATCAATTCCTTCTTGTCGATTTCGCTTCAGGTAGCCGGATGCAAACGACGTCAAGATGCCCAGATAGCACAGGTACAATAGCAAGTGGGAGAAATGAATGTATTTCCCGTATGCATTCCATTTCATTTGCAAATATTTTTGGGACAAGTCATGGGACAAAAGCTCTACTCGACCGTGATATACCATTCCCTGTGTGAAAACAAAAGAATGTCTACATATATGTATATCTCTTCTGGTGAGAGAAAAAGAGTACGGGAAAGAGATAGCGTGCTTCTCACAAAATGAGGTACCCTTACTCGATACTTCCCAGAAAAAGGAGCAATCGATAAGTTGACAAACCGTGGTGGTAATGATGACAGTTTTATTTGAACGTGATAAATGGGAAGGGTACAGGATTCTGACTTTTCATAAAATGGAAAATGCCACGTATATCCAGATTTTTAATAATAAAAACCCCTTTTGGAACATTGGAAAGCAATATCAAGTTGATATTTAAAATAAAAAGGGAAAATGGTTGAAAAACAATAAAAAATATAACTTTCAGAATATCCTTCGAGTGGTACATTCTGTTTTGACGATTCTCTGTTTTATGCACGCACACTTGATCAAGAAACCATAAAATTGGTAACAAAAAATATCTACAAAATACATAGATGGGAAATGCCGTTTAAATTTTTGTATTTGCTACCATATTGCAGCAGTACCACCACCATCGTCATAATAAATTCGTTTAATCACAGATCAAAAAGAAAACTTATCCATGTAAGACGACATTTTGGGCAAAAAAATGGTTAGATACTGTGTGTTTGTGTATATGGGATTGTGTATGAGTTTGTGTAAGTTTTACATTTCAAATCATCATCAGCAGCTGTATAACAACTTTGGAGTAACGTTGAGCTGTTTAAATCGACTAAAAAGATGCTGCTGCTGCTGTTGGTCGGTCGATCAACGGAAAGTAAATATAACTGGCCATAAGAGATAAGAAAGCAACTTGAAGGGATCTTTAATAATAGCGTCTATCAAACAGGATCATGATCACGCGAGGAGGAAGTGCCTAATAACAAAACACACACACACACAAGGCTGAATATTGCTGCTACCAAAACACTGCATCTGGTTTAAAGGTTCGATGGATGCGAATGAAAAGAAATATATCGTGACCATAAAACGTTATGACAATAACTAAAACTGCACTTGATGGGAAAGAAGAATCGTCAAAAACGGCTGCTCTTTTCTTATTATCCGTACTTCTGTGTGTGTATTGTAAATTTTATTGAGAAGAAAAGTGAAAGACTGGAAATGAAAGAGGAAAATAATGACACGAAAATGCGTACCATACCATTAACTTTTTTTTATATTTCAACTCAAAAAGAGTTTATTATTTTTTTAGACATAGCGCAGCAGCCACGCCAGAAGCAGAGGGATATCAAACTTTCCTGTTTAAAAAAAACTAAAGCAGGAAATATATACTTTGCTTGTGTGTTTGTTGTATTTGTATACGATCATGATGAGATGATGAGCATGTCAAAATGTTCAATCTTAAGCACTCATTGTTATTATATGATTCCCTAGTCTGATCTCGTAAAATGTGAGAGTTTTGCAAAATAATGCAATACTATTACCAAGTTTTGTCGGCAATAATGAGAGAAGAACGCGCAAGAGGAGAAGAAGAAGAAGAGGAATAAAATAAGATAAGTATACACTGTAAAATTGGAAGTATATGTAGCAAAAGGAAAGATATTACAAAAAGATGGAAAATAATAAAAGAAAAGTTTGAATGTTTATGTTAGTTGTTAGTTGAGTTTCAGTTTTATACAATAACCGTCATCCTGTTGATGATAAAAATATAAGGAGGAAGAAACAGGTCTTTGATGAAACGAAATGGAACGACGAACGAATGTGTACAGGTATTATTGATACACTCGCGACGCAGCAGCAACATAACATGGAAAACAGTATAAAATCGAAGAAATGATCTAGAAAATAAACTTACGTTGAGAATAGGCAAATGTTTCCTTTCAAATGATTGTCGTTGAAACTTTTCTTCAACTTTATCACCGGATTTTTGAATTAGTTGCTCTCCCTCGGGCTCTGCCATCGCCAGCCACTTGAAATCGTACTTTATCTTTAAAAAAAGCAAAGGAAAATTAAGGGGAAAAACTGGCATTGAGTCTCATATTATGCATAATAATAAACACAGCCCATTCAAAACAATATATTATATGCTCATTGTTCAATTTGGACTTGTGCGGAACTCTATGAGAAAAATGGTGAAAGTCAAATGAAAGACGAGAAAGTTGAAGCATTTCAGAAGGCTGCCGTAAGATGGCGTAGTGTTAAAGAAAGCATCTTACGTGGAAATGCTCCGAGTCAGTTTTTGCGTCTGACTTGATTATGCACCTGTCCAAAACTGCTGCGACGACTTGTGGCATGTTGGCAACCAAAGCTAACATGATTGAGGGATACTTTCCTGAGGTCATTCCAAGTATCTCATTACCCCTACACAACCAAAGCATCGTTTAATTAGTTTAGAAATAATTTAATTTGTGTTGTATGGCTTTGGAAAAATGCTTTTACTTTTATATACCTTGTAAGATGAGTAACCATTACGAGAGCAACACTGGAGTATTTATTTTGAAGTGCAAAATCTATTGCACTGAAACCTTTGTAATTGTACGTTAAATTACAATTTAAGGTTAGAAGCAGCTCTACAGCATCCGGTTGATTCTCCATGCTGGCAATATGAATTGGAGTATTCTGACGAAGGAAAAAGCATGGAATTAGTAGTAGTGTAAGAGCATCTTATAAGGATTAGGGACAATTTTATAATTATTTATTGTGAATATTTTTTTATCATGTTACCCCATCCTTGTCAGTTTGGTCGAGCAAGTGGGAATGTACGTTTAATATGAGTTTCATTGTATCCCGATGCCCATTTTTTGCGGCGAGATGAGCAGGAGTGTTCCCATTATGATCCCGATGAAGCAAGGCTCCTTTCTTTATCAAGGCTTGTACCACTCGAACATGTCCTATGCACAAGAATGTTAATATTAAATCCATTTACCAAAGTATAGCGACAACTCCTATAAAATGTAAATTCATAAATTATGTTTACAAATTAAATGATTTCCTTACCAAACATGCTTGCAATATGTAGTGGTGTCAATCCATTTCCATCACCTTCATTGATCACTGAATTATTTTGCTCCATTTTAAGAATCTGTTGTACGATATTTAATCTTCCAAACCTAAAAAATATACACACAATATGTATAAACCAATTGTACTCCAACCGAAACTTGATTGGTATAAAACGCGCAATCAAACAAAAAGAAAGTTTCACAATAAGTATGGTCACGTTGACTGTCACCTGCAAGCAATGTGCATCACATTTTCCCCAATATTGTTCTTTGTAACGATGCTCGCTCCAAGATTGACTAGCTTCATATGCGTTTTTTATGTGACCCTCTAAAATTGCATGGACAAAAGTAAGTAAATAATAATCTAAACGATTCCAAGTATACATATAAATAATAAATTTTCAACCGTAACAAATTTACGTTTAACTGCATAGTGAAGAGCGGTATATCCATGCTTATCCTTTTCCTCTAGAATTGGACAGAATTCAGACTGGCAAACAAGTAAATAAGAAAAGCAATACAATTAGTGTGTAATATTGTCCTTCTGGGAAGTTGTACACAGTTTACATTAGTACTGCAATAAAACGATATAGTAAACTTCTTGTGTTTGCCATTTATGTGTATATTTAGGTAATTTTCATTTTGAGCGCAGCCAACTTTTTCTGAGAATTGAACTTTGTCCGTCAACTTCATAAAACGTTTGTGTTTTTTGTTGGGAGCCGGAATATTTCCACAATTGAATTTCTCCCTGTTCTTCTTCCATAGTGAAACTTCTCCCTAGGATAACTTCTCCCTAGTATAACTTCCCCCTACGACAACTTCTCCCCATGTAAAATCTCTCCCCGGGGTTGACTTCTCCCCAGAAAATTTCTCCCAAGTTACATTTCTCCCTTATTGGTTTCTCCCCAGATAATATCTTCCGAAATTACTTCTCCCCAGATAATATGATGAAACATTTGACGATGATGTTATTATCCGTTAACATTGAGAAAGGGATCATCAATTTTAAAATTAAAAAAATTAAGGACATTTTAAAGAGGTTTTTATTATGGGGGAGAGCAATTTGTAGTGAGGATATATGTATTACAATACATACACACATACCTATAAACTATATTGCTATGTATCCTAATAAAATATAGGCAGTATAAAATAAATAAATGTAATAAACTAAAAATGTCGTAGTTGTTTCTATCATAATAACATCAGCATCAAATGTTTCATCATATTATCTGGGGAGAAGTAATTTCGG
>JAHZNC010001643.1:0-22030 GCA_027744095.1 Zhuqinia jingwanae
GTTGTATGCATGCACGCATAACAAACAGAATTAAACAGGGTATTTGAGGTTAAAAAACGCGGATATTTTATACTATCAGCAAAAGGAGCATAATCATCGTCAAAATAAAAAAAATGAAGAGATTGATAGACAGATAGAGAGATAGATGCTGCAAATGTACATTCTTTCTGTACATTATCATCATCATGTCCCTAAATATCGTCATTTATTATTTAAAAAAATCCAAAATGTCCAAACTTAAAACTGCTGCTCCATATGTATCCCATATCATGTCAGTTCCACTTTTTATGATGTTTAACCAACCCAAATTGCAATATTGTACGTGACACATTTATACAAAAAGAATGGAAATGACCATGCTGCACAATAAAAATATATTGCTATCATATTTTTTTACTTACTTTTTTTTGTCACGAGATATATATTTTTTGATATGATGTTATTGATGTCTCCAATCCCCTTTTAACAATTTTACCGTTACTCCATTCACTCTGCACTGCTAAATTGTTTCCTTCCACACCTCACGCACAAAATAGTGCAAAATCCACAGGAAACAGTAAACTTATTTTTGCACAGGAGCAGCAAACATACAGATTAATTTTTTTTCCAACGAAACGCCTTCTTTTTTTTGGGGGGCAATGTAACTGTCAGCCCTCAGAAGAGTGTGCAAGGCGGCACACAAACTTTTTTGCATCAATAATAAAACTAACAAGAAGGAATAATTTCTTTTAAAACTTGATGCACATAATTTGTTTCTTTATTTATCTTTTATTAAAATACTTTTACGCTGTAAAGAGCCGTGTTATCATCATCAAAAATGAAGAGAGGACGAAGGGAAAAGCACAAACATCTTCACAGACACTCACTCACAGTATTACTTATTTATGTATATGTCCACTTTTTTTTCCTATTGAATATAGACTCCAGTCATATTCAACAACAAAAACAGCATTTATAGCTCTTTATTTGATTTGATGTTATATTATGTATGCTGTTTATTATTATTATTATTATTATTATTTAAGTTTTGTTAAAGAAAAAAGGGGAAAAAGCAGCAGAAGACCATATTATCTTCCTCAACATCGTCGTATCATCATCAGTTGACTGGCACTGTGTACTTGGTGGTTGGTTCCATTTGCTCTGGCTGTGGCTCTCTTTTAGAGTGGTAGTTAAACTATGTAGTATTATTATATGAGTTTATATATTGGTGGCTCTCTTCTCTGGTGGAGTCTTAATTTTTCTGCATTCATTGTTGGTTGGAACCTTATATACATGTAATGTAGGTAGAATGTATGACTGTTTGTCTAACTTTTACACATGTATAGTATATGCTGCTGTGATTCACCTACTATTTCCACTTTATTCCATGGATAGGCTAGTCCTTTTCATCCTCATCATCGTTATCATCATCAACAACTTGACTACATAGTTCTTCTTCAAACCCCCACCACCACCACCAACACCAATACTACTACCAAGCAACATCAAATTATATTATAAACAGAGAGAACCAGGCAGAGCATTTATGCATGTTATATAAGTTCACATATGTATACAATGGCAGCAGCAGCAGCAAAAAAGCCACTCAATGCCGACATGCATAGCGCATATCAGAACAAGATTCAGTGTTTGCAAAAGGAGGAGAGATTCAAGTCAGATTATGTGACTACTTTATTTGAACCTTTCTTATACTCAAAAAAAATAAAAAAAATAAAATACAAATGTACATCTTCTCCTTGTATTCTCTCCATCCATTTTTCCCAAGTAACAATAAGTAAAGTATAAAAAAAATCTCTCTCTCGCTCTCTGTGTATTCTTCTCCACAATGTTTCTTTTTTATACGGGAAGAATTTCTTCAATATGTGTATGATGGTTTTGGTGGTTTTACACATGAAAAAAGGAACCACTCAATGAATGGGAAAAAAGTTTTTTAGCAAGTGAAGGAAAAGAGGTCCTTTATAGACAGCCAGGCAAACGAAATACACACAAGTCATTTTGATGTTAGCGCACACACAGCAGCAGTAGGAGCAGCAGCGCTGTACTTGTTATTACTACACTTCACTGTGTAACTGTAGTACTGGCTTTTTATACTTAAGTCAGATCAGCCACTTCGATCTGCTCGTTTGCGCACGACCTCCTAACATTTTCCTCGTTTTACAGCCAGTATATGTAGCAGTGCTGCTGCTGTTGCTGCTGCTTGCTATGGGAAAACCTACTAAAGAGCTGTTCAAATACAATTTACGCAAACAGAAAATCTCGTCTTGTTGGAGGAGGTGGATGAGGAGAAGAAAAAAGATGATTGTAGCTACCTATCTGTCCATAGTCCATGTCCATATTATATCCATGATACGAGATAGAGTACCAGTCCCAAAGTTTCAATTTTAAAAAAGGAAAAAAATGTGGCACCTATACAGTAAAGGATGGGCGATGGATCCATCGTCATCTCATTTGCTATCTGTTGTTGTGAGTGTCGTATAGTTGTTCTTGTTGAGGATGGGGATGATGAAGTTGATATTGAAAAATATTTGTGAAGGATACTCACATCACATCACACAGCCATTTACTATCATCATGTCAACTTGTTCTTGCATCCAACACATACATTGTTGTTGTACTACTGCCTATTATAGGGGGATCATAACTATCATCATACTTCCTTATAACCACCTTTAAACGTGATGTTCATGATGATGATCATCATCATCATGAGCATCATCATATTATTATGTACTTAAAACCTTACATAAAACAACAACATTTGAACAAGGAGCAAAAGTGACTAGTTGTTGTACTTCACACACAAATTATGCTATTATGCAACTCAACTACAAAGCGTTTACAACAATGTCAACTTATGTACAAAATACATTGCATATACAAATATTTGCAACAAACTCATCATCATACAATTATCAGTAATAATGCATGTCTATATTTAATACCTACATACATAAGTATACAAGCGCAAACATCAAGGGGAGCCTTTTTAAAATATCTCACGTGCAAAAGAATTTTTCATTGAAAATTGTAAAAATATCACAAAAACCACTATCCACCTACTTATTGCAATCATTGATAAAAGTGATGACAAATGATTAAATTGATGCATGTGTCATAAATTACACTTTTTTGTAGAATGTGTGAATGCACTATAATGTATATATGTACATAAGTATGTATTAGAATGATATGATTATGCTTTTTCATTGTGGGCAACTATTTCCATTATGCATGAATAATTATTTGTGTTACACACAAAAGATTGAAGAATTTGACATGGAATTGATTTTAACTTTTTTAACACTCTTTTTTGTTGTATTAAAAAAGCGTCAAGCGTTTCGAAAAGAGTCGTATAGTCATTTGTGTGAAATTTGTTTTTAAGATGATGATGCTGATTTGATGTCGGCGGTGGTGGTCGTCGTGGTTGTATTCACAGGAGGAGGAAGAAGGAGAAGGGAATATTTTTTTGAACAAGGATTTTTCTTAAGATCGTCTGTAGAACTTTTAAAAATCTGCTGATCCTGTTGTAATGGCCAAGGACCAAATTTGGAAATCAAGATTTATTAGATTTTTGCCAAGAGGTGAACTTGGCAGGGAACAGACAAGACACGACGACACTCAAGTTTGCCTGAAGATGTTATAATATATTATGTATGCATTCACATTTCACGCACGGGATGTTTTTGGGCTCCATGAAGTTTTTTTTGACTTTCCTCTTCATAAAAAAAGTGCATGCAAAATGCAAATGCAAAATCAGATAAAAGAGGCTTGTTTTTTTTCTCTTTCAAAAAATAAATGGAAAATATTATTATTATGCAAAGGGCTATGCAGTATATGGAAAAAGGTGACGATGATAGCAGCGGTACATGTTATTCTTAAATGAAAATAAAAGGGTTCAAAACAAAGCTCAGTTTAAAAAGATTTTCTTTTTTTTGTTTGCTGTTGTTGTACGAGTACTGGAGATTTGTATATTTTTTCCATTCCATCATCTATTGTTTCACAATTAGGTATTTTTTTATATACCATGATCAAGTCAAGTCTAAATTCTACATACAATGATAATATATTAAATACATATATATTTTTTTTAAATCTTTACAACCGCACGTGTAGTGACATAAATATTTTTTTTTAAATTCATGTCACTATTTTATTCCTTCCTTTATCAACTTTTACACAAAATACAACATTCCATATGTTCCAATTTTTTTTTACATTTTACCATAATCATAATAAATAGTAATAATAATAATATTTGTAGTAGTATTTATAAATGATAATGACTTTCACAGTACATATGGGTGACAAAAAAAAATGAAAACTGAATGAGAACGATCAAATTTTTTTTTTTTTTGGTATTTATTTGCTGACTACCATGTTCATCATTTTTATTATTCTTTTGTCGCATATCTTTTTTTAATATATAGCTCGTTTGTTATTACTATATATTTTTCTTTGTTTTTTTTCATTTCTGTAGACTACTTTTACTAAAACTCTATTTTTCACACACATCTAATTAAGAATGCGAGGAATATTTTTAATGTGTATTTTTCTTTGTAATATTCTATGTCTACGTTTTACGTATGTATGTGTGTATGTGTGTGGAGCACCATAATTATATTTTACGAAAAAGGAAACTACATAAAATATATGTATATATGTACCTACCTATATATGTATTTATGTATGTTTGTTGTAGGTATGTATATTGTATTTTCTAGAATATATATAGACAGAGTATGTAGTTTTTTGGTTATTTTTTATAACGATATAATTAAATGTAAGGTAGAGATTATTATTACTTCATTGCGTTTTTTTTCAGACATTTGATGAAACCTTAAACATCTAAAAAGAATTCTCAGTTTTTATTGTATGTACTGTCAAGTTACAGTTTAATTTTTGCAATTTTTTTTGAAGATATTATATTTGTATAATATCTGGATATTACACACTACATGAAACACTATAGGATGATCATGAATACACGTACATAAAATTTCATTGGATTGCACTTTGTAAAGGAAACTGCCAGAAAAACAAAACAAAAAAACATTCGGCAGTTCACACTCAAATTTGCCAGTGACATATTTTGCGCATAAAAATGTGTCACTTGAAATTATATCGTGTTTATATGTGTGTTACATAAATATTCAAAAAGTATTGTTGACGATGTAGTATGTATATATTATCAATATGTATGTATGTATTTGTCACAAAAATTTATTATTGATGTCCTAAACTCCAATCAAAAATACACGAAGATTTTTTTCTCTTTAAAATTTGCGAATACCTGTTTTTTTACCTTTCCGATGTTTATTTTTTGTAACAAAAAAATCAAAATAGAATTTTTTTGGTAACAAAAATTATCCGTGTTTTTCTCCTCGAATAATGTACAGTCAGTAAAATTTGTGGAAAGTGAGAATAAATTTTTATGTGTCCAGAGAAAAAAGGAAGAGAGGAATATTTGTTGTGTATTTTTTTGCACATCTTATTGGTATTTTGTAAAATATATTATGTATGGAGATTTCTTTTAGAGAGAGGCATTACAATACGTAGTTTTTGAGGTTTACAGTATCAGTCTTACATTATACGCATAATATTTACCAAAAAAAGGGTTTCTTCTCTAATTTAATATTATTAAATATACAGACTACTATATACCCAGATTTTGTGCTTAAAAACAAGTTTAATGGAAGGAAATATATCTGCTTCTTTTCTTTTGCAGAATTTGGATTATATAGTTTCATCAAAAAAAAATCTTAAGTTTTTTGTATGTTATGTTGCGTCAACATATTAAAAATAAATAAATTTGTCTTGTCAAACAACTCTGGACGAAAATGACAAATGGCCGTTTTAATTGAATGGATAACAAAAAAAACATTATTATATTTTTTGGACGTCAACATAAATAAGTGATATGTCCGACACTGTAAAGTGAATAACACAAGGTTCTTCGTCGTCATCATCATCATCATATTATAATAATATAATATAATACAGCATATTAATACAGACAGAAGTAATACAATACATTTTACAATGACAAATCTAGTGTTTTTTTATACATTATAAACTTCATTCTATGTCATATACATCGATATTTATGGAACACCCTTATTTTCCTGCGGCTATTATAAATGAGCCTTTACACGTGTTTCGGTTATTTACTGGTAATGTGTTTTTTTTTGGGAGATCCGTTGCATTTTTTTACACGTTTTACATTTGCCCTTCTGAATCACTATAAACTATTCAAAACAAAAAAAAAGTAAAAAAGGAAGAAGCCTTTTTAAAAGCGATTAGAGTACATAATATGTACTTTTGGTTCTAGGTGAATAAAAATGGGAAGAAGTATTTTTTTATAAAAATTAAAATATCGACATTAAAAAAAACTTATTGGCAAAAATACTGAAAACATTGCAGAAGACTATGTTGCGGTAAAATGGTGACGTGTTGTTATTATAATGATAATAAAGAGGAAGGGGTTTCTTTAAGCTCTAGGAGGATTATTTGAAGACGGTGCTGGAGGGGGTGGAGGATTACTCTCAGAAACGCTGGACTCGGAGGAGGATGACAAGGAGGGTGCCCTGCCCACTGGGCTGTTGGGAGTTGTACTAAGGGATAGTGTGGAACTGGAGGAGCTCCAATCTCCTCCCCCGCCCGTTGTGCCACTACTTGTGTCCCCCACGTGGAACTGGAGACTGTATCGCTGATTTTGATGATGTGCTCTGCGAAGGAGTTCTTCTTCTGTATAACAAGTCATGGGACCAGCGCCGCCCCCACTTCCGTGAACTACCACTCGAGGATAAAGGTGACTTCCTCCGCTGATACTGGCACCTCCGTCTAGGAATCGTCGAGGTGGAAGAGTTAGACTGTGTCGATGGTGGTCGTAGTATGTAGATCTTGGATTGGGATGCAACGAGTATATTGCATCTTCGTAGGTTGGCGGAGCAGGTCCATGATGTGGCGGACTTATACGGAAGGGACGCGGTCCGAATGAGTCAACCATGTCAGTCTCCATACGACTTGGGCCTGGCTGAGGCTCTCCGGCTGAAGAAGGGGCTGGAGGAGGAGGAGTTTGATGCTTATCTTTGGTTTTTGAACTTTTACTTTTGCCTGACTTTGACTTGCTCTTTAACACTGAATTCTTGCTGTTGCTTTCCCTACCGGAATTCCCCTGACTATCACCGTCCTGGGAAGATCTGTTAGGATTTTGGGAGTGAGACGATGATGCAGGAGCGGAGGAAGCCGAGGAAGCAGTGGTAACAGCTGTAAGGGCAGACGTACAGGTTGTACTACCGCCTGAATTTGTGGCATTGGCAATTGCCGTTGCCAGTCTTTGAATAGCTGCAGGGGACGAGCGTGCTCCTGTGCCTGGAGGCAATACAGGAGGAGGAACTATTATGGGGATATCGTTCAGAATTGTTGTAGCAGTGCCTCCTCCAGAGTTATGATTATTATTATTATGATGGTTATTGTTGAGGTATGCTGGCATTGCAATGGTAGTAGTGGTACTGGTGACGTTGTTTCCTCCTATTGATGTGGTTGCCATCATCGCCTCTTCATAGGGCGGCGGGGCTTCACCTCGAGGAGGAAAATAGGAAGACGGAGGTTTCCACCATGCTAAATACTGTGGCGGATATAAATGCGGCGAGTTCATGCGATGCTCGAAAAAGTCGTTGGAAAAGTCGAGACTCCTTGTATCATCACACTCATCACACATCTGCGTGGAACGACGTGCTCTTGCGGAATTTAGTCGACCTGTTTGAAAACATAAACATACAATTATTTTAATTATTTTATTTACCTTATGTAAAATGTCATTGTGATTGACAGTTATTTAAGCAGTTGTCCAAACCAAACCCTTTTTCTATTTTATTTTTGTGCACAAAGCTAATAAATATCATTTTTAGTTAGGGTTTGAAGACGTTTTTTAAATTAAAAACATACACAATTAAACACGTTTGTCAGGGTTTAAGCTACGTTTGAAGAATTCAATATATATCGAGTAGAAAAACCATGAATAGATCTCGGCTACTACTACTACTTTTCCAAATAATTAGCATATTACATTGTGAAGAAATAAACCTGCTCAATCCTACCTTGAATGTGACGCTGGCGCAAACGATGAATCAAAAAGAAAAGAAGAGAAAGCGATAGCATTGCAGTCACTGCAGCGATAACCACTTTTGGAACAAAATTCGCAATTTCCACCCTGAAATATTAAAACAAGGAACAAAATAGATTATAACACAGTTCATAATTACTTATTTGTTTGCATAATATGAAACATGCCACATTTTTTTGAATTTCATTCACTTTTGGTGAATTTTATTAATTTTTATATATTTTTTTTTTAAATTTCATTCAGTATTTCAGCTTACGGCCTGGAAAGATATGGGCCTCCTGTGTTTGGACCCCCGTTGTGCAGGGAATCGTCCAAACATATAAAGTCACAACAGGAATTTCCGACTCTAAATGACTTGCAGTCCTGCCAAATAATTTCAAAAAATAAATATACAAACGAAACGGCACACAAAATAATTTGATTTCACTCTTGATGAGGAATGGTGTGTACCTGTGGCGGTGAGCAAAGTACAGCTTTGCACCATTTGGGCTCCCCATCGTCACATGCACACAGTGTACATTCATCAGGTCCCGGAACGAAGTGGACACCATGGGCAATCAGTCTTTGGTGCAGATCTATACAGTGCTTTCCCAACGATGGTCTGTGACCCCCGGTCGAGGATCCTTCCAAACCACTCCCTACCCCAGTTGGACCACCACCAGTTCCAAATCCTGGGAATATCGTGTGGGTCACGTTATCCATCATGACAGGGGACGTGAAAACTCCCACCGACATGTTCGCCTTTTTTTGCTTGTGCAACTGCTTAATTTTCTCCCACTCCGAAGTCAAACTTATAAACATTCTCATTTGAAATCCATATTAACTTCACAATGGCGCTCTCTCTGCCAGTACGATGTCAGCTATAAAAGCCAATCTCATTGAACAAAACTGACAATCAACACTTGTTCTTGTTCTTGTGCAATAGTAACTTCTTGAAAATCCCACTCTGCTGCTTGCAACAACCTATCTTTTTTATTTTAACAATTAACAAAAATGTTATGTAAGCACCTCTTTTCTTCTATTTTTTTCACAGCGCGCAAAGCACAGTTCACTTTGATGTAATTGCCACGCTCAATTCTTAAATAATAAAAATAATAAGTCATCCTTCTCAAAGTACTACTTCCGTCCGGTATTTCACGATAATTATCACGTAAGCAAGCAACAATGAATTTGCTGTCACGTCATTCCTGATTATTATTTTATATTTCTTTTTTAGTCATTCAATGAGCACTCAGGAGGTGCGCGGGGCTGATTCTTTATAATAATAATAATTATTATTTATAATAATAAATAAATCGCTTGCCTCATATATATAAACCCTCACAAATGAACAACAACGCAACTCAATAGGTTGAAACTAGTTATTGTCAACGTCTGCAAAAATGATACACAAGAACATCATCATGTCACGACAGTCGCACCATTTTCCCCTCCACATAATACAATATTTCGCAAAGCATGGGAAAAAAACAATTTATTGTCAGCCAACAGACAATGCACAGTAAAGAGAAACGACTTTAGGTTTTACAACAACAAAAAAACCTGCACTACTGCTGCGTGGGAGTATATTACTTTGAATGAGATAACCACACACTTTTAAAATAAAATTCCCTTTTCAAAATCCGCTTTTGCTTTAATGCATATTATGTATATCTTTCAGGCATATAACTTTGGATTTTTACAAACGATTGGCAATAAATATAATGATAATATAATATATATATTATATATAAAACAGAAAAATGTTTGAATTTAAACTAGGTATTTTGAATAAAAATAATACTTGAATTCAACTTATTTTAGTAGTAGCCTGCGTGGCTGCTGGGTTGTGGCGATTGACTGTTGTTGAGAGTCGGTGTGTTACATAGGTAGAAAGTGGAAAGTATCTTCATCTTCATCAGTATCGCCATTATAAATATTTTTCAGTAACTTCTGCTCCTACTTTTAATAAAGTGGCCAGTCATTCTTTTTTTTTTAAATCAAACAGCTTCATATATTTAATATATTATTTGTATCAAAAGTATGTATGGTGTTCAATGTTTCTCATATTGCTTTTTCAAAAAAAATTAAATAAAAGTAATAAACTAAACTTGTCGATTAAAAACGCGCTTTATGTGTGCAATGCACATACACACTTACTAACTTACTACTCACATATGTACCTATATGTATTCTCATGTAACCGTGACGTGATTTATTCCGATGATAACCCACACACACACAAACCAAATAAAACTCTGATTTTTCCTACAATTTTTTTTCTCTCTCTCTAACTCTCTGAATACAGATTATGTTGTTGGTAATATCACGGTAGTGGTAATCTTGATGAAACCATTTTTACTCTTTTTACTATAAATTTTTTTTACATGATGATGATGATGGTGTTGTTGTTTTTTGATGATGATGATGATGTGAGAAGGAATGAGTCGACGAGATCACTTTTACTACTTTAAATGGACTGACTTTGCACTTTTTTCTGCATTGTTATACTGTTCTGCTTTGATGAAATGTTATTTTTTTTTATTTTTGTGCGCTTTTGCTCTCTGCTCCTCTTCTTCTTCTTCTGCAGAATTTTTTTATTTCAAAACTTCTATTTTCTTCAATGAATAATCAATTTTTACCTCTTTTTTAATACTAATTAGCTTGTAACCTTGTTTCTCTCTCGCTTTTCATAAAAGATCATGTGAGCGGAGCAGACAAAACAACCTTCGATTTTTTTTTCAGTGTACTCTCAAAACTGTTTCATCCATTCAAGTGTGCGTTATATTTATTGTAACCACTTATTATTGCGTACATGAAAGTACGTATGAATGTATAACATTCGGCCTTTCAACAATTAAAGTTGATTGTTTTTTGCTGTTTTCTGTTTTTCGTGTTGTAATTAGATAAGCAAGGCTGAGAATCTTCCTTGATATTGATGATGATGATGATAGATGTTGTTAATGTGAGGATGAATATGATGATAGTGGTGAAGAAGGCATCATGATTGTTTGTTCCTGTTTATATTTTTTTACGATGATATGATGATAATAGTAATAATAATAGTAACTATATTATTATTATATTTTTTTACTATATCAGGGATTTCTTTTACAAGCTTTACTCCTTTTGTTTTTAAATTGAATATTAAAATATTTTGATTATTTTCACTCCTTCACGCTTTTTTGAACAGTCATTTTTATAAATACAGCAGCAGATAAATGTTAATGTCACTTGGCCATGTCGTGCTGCTGCTGTGATGTGTTTTATTGCCCTAAAGCTTTTGATAGGTATTATATATGTAATATTACAGGCTTTTGTAGAACTGCACAAAAACACGACCAAAAATAGATTGTGTCAAGTGATATTAATTACTTTTTATTACATGTGCTATTTTGCTGCTGTTGCTGCCACTACCAATGTGCTGCTGCTGCTAATATGTGTTTGTTTGTTTGTTTTTGTGTCTACCCGTAATGTTTTTCTGTACGATAACAACATTAACAATAATAACAATAACAACACGAGAAGACCATCATCATTTCTGATCTGATCATGCTTTCAGTTTTTTTTAATTCTCTCCTCTCTCTCTCTCTCTCTTTGTGGTCATGTAATGTAATAGTTAATATGCAGCAGTAGTTCGACCTGACTACTCAAACAATAATAATAATAATAATAATGTGTAACACTTATTTGCTCTCTGCACTCTGTATTGTTGTTGTATGGTGTTCAGTTTTTAGCTCACAGTTTTACATAGCTCATTGCTCATCATCATCACACAAATTGAAAAAAAGGATGATAATATGACGATGATGTTGTTGATGATGAAGGAATTCCATCGTTGTCTTGTCTGTCGTGTCGTCAATAAAAAGTGAATTTAAACTCATGATCACGGCATATTTAGAGATATTACATATTATTGCTATTATGAGAGCGCACACACATTCCTATATAGAAATATTCCCTTTTATAATAATAATACTAATAGTAATACATATTGTAACATTGCTGGTCTCTCTACTTCACTCTCAACAATATACAACAGCAATGACGATGAAGCAACACACACGCACACACACACACACACACAACATTACCTTGTTACTTTGCCTTTATTGCTAGATGTACAACTATATTATCATTTTTACATGAAAAAAATAAAAAGGGAAAAAAAGGAATGAGAGAGATAGGGTTAGTTTTTGCTATTAGTATTATTATTATTATTACTACATATATCTATCTTTACTTCCCTACTACACATAAATATATGCACAACAAAAAACAGGCACTAGCAATAATGCAGTGTGTGTGCATACAAAAATGCATAATATTTTATGTTACCCCATCCACGAAACGAAATACTTTTGCAGCAGTAGTAGTAGTAAGTTTTTTTTGGTACTGTATACTTGTTTATATGGTGGTAGTAGGGGTGATGATGGTAAGGTAAGGTGATATGATAAGGATGGAAATGGTGTCGGTTGTTGTGTTGTGTCGGGTCGGCTCTATATACTTTGTGTATTCATTTTGGTGATGAAATGATATGCTGGTAGTGCGGTGGTGGTAGTTCTGCTGCTGTTGGATCGTGTTATATTATGATTATTATTATGTTGGTTTGGTTTACACACGACGATGAAAAAGAGAAGGCGACTTTTATATCTCATCCACCAGCAAAAAGAATGGACTTATAGATGACGGTTCATGGTTCTTTTTTTGGTGATGTCGGTGTATTTATGTTCATAAGTACTAGATTTAGAGAGAGAGAGAAACACAGATAGATTTGTAGATTTGCTTGTGTGTGTGAAATAGCTCTTTTTTTGAGGATGGCGAAGATGACAATGATGATGATGGTAGTGCTCATTGCTTTTGCATATGGCCATGGTATACAAAAAGTTATACAGTTTTTGGTTTGGGCAGTTGTGTAACTCGACACTGCGACACAAAGAGTCAAAAGCGAAAACGAACTGGTTGTTCGAGTCGTATAGCAGCAGCAGCAGCAGCAGCATTGCATAGTAGTAGTAGCAATAAGCAGAGCGTTTGTCGTGATCGTGATGGTCGTGACAAGAAATTTGCGGAATGCGAAATAATATTTGAATATATAGTATAAATGTTGAACACAAATATATTCCTATTTATAGTATTTGGATGGATGTTGGAAATGTTTTAATAATGAGGCGTACATACGATACGAGAACGGTGTGGAATGTGGCAGACAGAAAATTAAGTGGGTAGCTAGGTATGGACATATTCGCCGAAAACAGCTTGATGACATGAACAAACGGTGGTGATAGTATTGATGATGGCGGTGGTGAAGCAATCTTTGAGTGTCCCTGGATGGCTGCTAGTAAGTATGATATCTCTCTCCTTCTTCTTCTCCGGGAAAAGTGGAGTGGAGGGGAAGGACAGTGAAGGACAGACAGGACATGCGAACTCAANCAACTCAACGGCAGCTCTTGCTTTTGTTGGAGTAGAGTAGTGTGTAGAATGATATTTCTGGAGAATATTATTTTGCTTTCATTTATACCTACTTTACAAACATGTGTAAAATATACTTGTCCTTGAATTTTGTCCTTTAGGAATTCCCTTGTGATATTATTAAAATGATATATGTGATGTTTATAAGAAAATGCAGAGCCAAAAAAGGAAAGATGAGAAATAGTAAAAAATATTTTAATCTTTTTGCATTTTTTCTTCATTTTATTTATGACATGACCTCCAAAATAAAGACATCCGACTAAAAGTTTTTTTTTAAATACAAATTGTTATTCAGATGTTGTAATTTAACCTGACATTGAATAAATTGATCTTGAAAAATTGAACAAAGAGTTCCACTACTACTGCGCAATGTTTTTATACAAAAATAAACGGCACAAATATGATAATAATATGCTACAATTGTTATACTTTTATTCAATAACAAATAGTTTTTATCTCAAAGTCATCAAAAATGTGCCCGTTCTTTATTAATTTATTACTATTGATATATTTGCCCTTTTGCTACCCCCAAACTCCCAAATGTACATCCATTTCAGTACCCGAATTGTCACCTACAGCCGTCGAAGAAAATAACCAACTCAATCGACAGATAAATCGAAACGTGAAATTGTGGCAACTTAACATTCTCCCTACAATGCCGAAACAGGCGCAACATACTACAAATCGCTCGTTGGCAGTGTTAGATCTGACCATTCAAGTTGTGAAAAGCGCATGTCCCAACCGCTTTATTCCGCACAAGGATGTAATTGACGGAGTTCTCGACATTTTTACTCTTCTCCACGAAAACAGTGGCGACATAAGATATTTTGAAGATCCCGTTAAACCTTTCATGTTTTCAAGAATAGCTGCAGGATTGATTTCTTGCCAGAAAAGGGTGCTTCCAGAAGGACATTACTTTTCCGCGGGGCAACATGATCATTGCCCATCTCCTGCATCCACGATCAATCAGATTTGTCACCGGAATTATGATTATGATTTGGATGTGATAAAATGTCAAAAGTTAAAGTTGAGACATGAGCGACGGAAAAATTCGGAATGTTTCCAAAATACGAATCTGATTATTGATGTTGTTTGGAGCATTGTGGAAATTGTGCATGCGGTTTGCTTTAAAGAATTTCGAGAGAGGGAAGATTTTTCAGCGTTTCACATGTGGGAACAAGCTTTAGAGGGATTATTTACCAGAAAAATTAGAAAATACTGGTAAAATGTTTAAAAAATAATAATATTGGTATTCTGGTATACAATTTGCAATGAAAAAAATTGTAGAAAAAAATTGCTACTGCTTCCGTTTTCAGGTATGAAGCTCCTCTCGAAATAGAAGAATACCAAACAATTCTTCATCCGAATATTCGACAGCATATTTTCAACTTGGAAATGTGCCTCAAGGGAATCAACAAAGTGTCAAAAGAAAAGATACCCCGCCTGCAGCGACCAACGTACCCACTGATGATGTACGGTAAACGAAGGAAAAAGAGGAGGAGTAGCAGTGCCAGCAACAACTACAACAACAACAACAACAACAACAACAGCAGCACCTGATGGAATTTTGAAGTAATTTTTTTAGCATAACTTGTTTGCAACAATGTTGAATTTATTAATTATTTATATACTTTATTTGATTTATCAAATATAAGTTGCGTGTTTGGTAGCATTAAAAAAACATTGTACAAAATACAGATAACTTTTTTTATACCAATGCATATTCATAGTACATAACTGATATTTAATTGTAATATTATGTATATATTTATGCAGCAATAAATAAAAAATAAATTACACTATCATCTATATTCAATCACGATTCGTTTAAAAAAACAATACAAGTAGGTATATATATTTTTTTCCTAAAACATAATATGTCTATATAATAATATGAAGATTGGTCTATGAAGATGTATAAAGTACGCATAAATAAATAAATAAATATGTATTTTTTTTTCTGATGGATATACACGCATATGATATGATCATTATTATGAATGAATGTATTTAATGATTTAAAAAAAAACTGTGCAAGCAAGCAGTTCTGTTACAGAAAATGTTTGGCATGTTGAACGAAATTATTATCTTTTCGGGGGAAAAAAACGTGTATATATTGTTGTATAGAAAAAAGGACAAGGAACAAGAAGGCGATAACAATATAATTAAGGAAAAAAATAATACGATAATAATAATAATAATTATAAACTTAACAAAAACTTAAATTACAGGTGTTATTCAACGCAACGCAAAACTTTAAAGTTTAAATCGTGTTTGTGTGTGTATTTTTTTTTATACTAGCTACTTAAAAATCATTGTAAAAACATTAAAAAATAAAACGGAATATATATGGCTTGTTTAGTTTAAATTATTTTAAATTAATGTTATGGATTGTTAATTAGTCCATTTAGTTTTAGTTTTTTTTAGTATGGTGCTACTCTGATGGGAATAACGATCGCTTTTTCCTTGGCTGTGCACCATGATTATGCTCATGGTGAAATCCCTGCTTGTAGAAAAAGTGCATGTCATCCACTCCATGAACGTCGGGACCGTCCACCAACTGTTCTAGGAGTAGTTTTCTTGGAGATCTGATTCTGTCTGATGTCCTGGACTTTGCTGCTGAGGATGGATTAGCGCTGGGCTCCTGCCCGGCAGCATTTAGCATCATCAACTCATATTCGTTGAGATAGCACCTGCATACGCAGCATGATGGGAAGCGGAACCAATCGGAGAAGATGCCCCGACATTCATTCGTTGGGTCAAAAGCTAACAATCTGTGAAGCCTGTATTGCTGCTCGCATCTGGAAAGATAACAATAAGATAGGCTTTTAAGTTTTGTTAAAAGATTTTTCAATTAAGAAAGAGTGACTAACGTTACCTGAAATGGACAGAAATTTTTTTTGGATAAAGTGAATTTACAATTTAAAAAACTAATTAATTAAATAAATATAAAACTTTGAAATTTTTTCCTTACACTGCTTTAAGCTTGCCCTGCTGTTGAGGTTGAGGTGGTAGATAAGCATCCCCTCCCACAGCGGCACCTGCTGCAGGTCTCCTGTTCTTTCCCACATCATCAAAGTATACAATATGGTTTTTATCTAAATTGAGAAAATCATGGGTTTCATCAGAGCCCATGCTCCCAGTAGCCCCACTGAGATTGTCCAAAAGTCCATCATTCAACTGCTGAGACGCAACTCCCAACTGGCTCAACTGCTCGGCACCAACTTCCATTCCCCCAATTTGTTCATTCAAACTGTTCACCAACAGCATCTCTTCCGTTGTTGTAATAGTGGTCTCCCCATCAGCAACGGTATCTTCCTTCTCCACTTCTGTGATGCCCACTCCCGTTGACTGAGTGGCCTCTTCAGTGACAACTTCCTCCACCAGTGCATTTCTTGCCATGATTGTGGACGCAGTCATGCCTGGTGTAGAAGCTGTATCAGTTTCCCCCGTTTGAGTAGTGACAGTGGTCGTAGCATTAGCATCTCCTGTTGAGAAAGTTTCCACCGTCACACCCATTAGTACTTCCGTCCCGTTCAACTGCTCCTCTGATGACGACACTGATAACATCATTGGTGTCGTTGTAGCTGAGGAAGTCGTTCCCGCTGAAGTGGTGGCCGAAGTATCCACTATCGGTAGCGCTGAGGAAGTTGGCAACGACCTTGGCGTAGAACGCGCTACACTATGATCCCTCAGCAGAATCTGATCCTCAGGTGGCGTATCACTCAAAATCCTAGGCAAGCTTTCATCCAAAATCTCCGTCAAAATACTATTCCTCCTGTGGTCTTCTGGAAAGGAAGGTGCTCTTGGAGGACCATGTCTTTCCTCCTCCAGCTCATCATCCATATCATCCTCAAACTCCATTCGCAAAAGACTCAATTGACGAACTTCCCCATACATGCGGCGCATCAAGCCTTGATTCTCAAAAACAAATCGGCGTACTGCATGCCTACAAAGTGGAAAGTTTTAAATAAAAATAAACGACATTGTAATCATCATAAACTATCGTTTTCCATTTCAACAAACAACATTTTGCCACGTGCATTGCATTATTGGCAAGGATTCTTTTTTTCTTTCACGTCGTCGCCGCCGATCACCGCCCAAAAACGGACAAGGATATTTTCGTTTGAGCAAGTGAAACTTTTTTATTTTCATGTGACCCAATATCGAGAACAGTTGAAATACGAGGATGTAACATGACCAAGCTATAATATAACATGCATATACGCACTCTCCTCGAGAGCATCAATCAACCACTTTCATTCTCTTATTTTTCCTTTCAAGTTTTGTTGACGCATGCATATATGTATGTTGTACAAGAAACAAAGCCATATTATATGAATTTGCAATTCATTGTCCCTTTCTACGAGAGTTGTAGTGAGAGAGAGAGAGAGAGAGAGAACACTTGTAAAGCAGTCAAGTCTACATGATGCAAAAAAAAGTGCAGTCAGGGGTGTGTAGGTATGTTAGTTATGTGTTTGTGTGTGCTATCTTTATATACGCACGTTAATGTCCGTTCACTTTTATACACTGCTTGTTTAAAAAAAAAGTTACTAGTTCATTATTATTCATCCACCAACACTTATTATTACTACACAGCAACAATGCATGCATAAATGAATGCAAAAGTTGCAACTAGATTAACTTAAAAATATCATATACGCTGTAATATGACTCAACAGGAAAAGCTATTAAGGATTTTTTTTAAACCCATTCTCGAATATCTAATCCAACACTCGTTTTTTTGTAACCAAAATAGCCTCCTACATACTTTAAAAAATGTGCATTTGTTTCATTCATTCTGAGAAAGCAGGATATCAACAAAAATGTTTTACAAAATATCAATTTCTCAAATTGTGTATAAAATTTAATATAGTCAATGATGAAAAGTTAATGATTACATACGTTAAAACACGAAAATACATATATACCTAAAGTACCTACTACGTAAAAAAAAATTTCACTGTCAATATCATTTCTAAAAATATTTCAACAAGGCATTTTGATGTCAAGGATTATAAATAAACATTCAACGTCAAATTGTAAGCAATATTGAACATGTTGACGCACACAATGTAAAAATGTAATACAGCATCAATTTGTGCCAAAAGCTACAACAACGTAAAAAGAGACGAGCAAAATTTATATATTTGAAAAAATAAACTTGGTTGCAACTTTTACTACTGCTACTACAATGCAAGGGTGTATATCATATTACAACAAGTACACAGGTAAATGCAATCTAGGTAAAAGCAAAGAAAAAAAAATGTAGGTTTCATCTTCCGCCGACCGATCTCATTGCCTGCTTCTATTTTTTTTCTGTTGCTTTGTTTTGTAAGCTTCACATATTATCTGTCTGCTTTTTTTCTGTGCTTGATGTGTGCGAATAGAAACATTCAATCTGTCTAACATTTTTATTATTGTCTGTCGAGACATTTTTTTTATATTGTCTTCAACAAACCAACCATTTTATCATCCCTCTTCCTGCTTTTGACTTTTTAGCATGAATTTCCCTATCAAACAAACCATACTTTTTTCTCTGGTTTATAATAAAATAGGTTCACGGTCAATGTAAATAATTTACATATACATATATAAATAATACATGGTTTTCGTTTGAAGTATTTTTCCTGTTTTGTCTGGGATGATGATGATGATGATGACTATATGAGGGTAATATTTTACGAAAAAAATGACAAAAGAAATTCTTACCAAGGATATTTATCTCCAGGTAGGTTACACCAAGCACTCTTCTTATCTCCCATATCACAAGGAATATCCAACCTCTTGATGGCCAGGTACTTGGCAGCTCGCGAAGACTTTGTTGGTCTGGAGCAAGTCATGATCATGTCATTCATGTTGTTATCCTCCCCGTATTCTGACTGTTGTTGTGCGGAAGTGGAGGAGCCCGAGTAAAACTCATTTCTGCCGCCTTCCTTTTGATAAAATCCTCCGTGTGGATTCAAGTCTATTGCAGACACCACTCCCGGAGAAATCACAACAAATACTATATTTATCACAAGTAACCACTGAATCATGGAAATGACCATAATAACTAGGTATGAAGTTGTCCACCGCTGTTGCCTCTGCTTAATTTTCCATTGCTGTTTGTCTATATTATTCACATTATTATTAGTATTAGTATTTTCGTTATCACGAAGTTCCTCCTCTCTTCCATGCACTCTGCTGCTGCTGACACTCTCACTACTACTGCTTTCACTTGCTTTCCCTGTAGCTCCACACCTTGTACAATACTGATCACCTCCACTGTCCCCTTCCATCATGACACCACACTCGACTCTGATGTTTGTGTCCGAGTCTCTCCGTCCAGTTGCAGCAGCAGACGCCGTAGAACTACTAAAAGTGGTAAACACGGTCATTGTTGTACTGACACATTTATCATAATAATCACAGTTGTCTGGCAAATACTAGTTATTATTACAAAGTAACGTTAAAACCACATCATTACTCATCAAGGTATGTTTGGAGTCACAGTCAAAGTGACACCAATAATCACGTCGTCGTGGGGCTCTTTTCATGGAGTCATCATCGTTATTGTTAATGCTGTTGTTATTGTATTGTTGTTGATCATTGCCACGGTTCATCCCACCGTGCATGATCAACATAATTTAGAGAGGGATGCTGATATGCAGGTAAAATGTCGTGTCAATACTGTCGATTCACTTTTATTTACTCAACTTATAACAACAACAACCTTACACACACACTACACTATTGGTATACTCCTCCAAATGGCCGCCAAGATGAAGATATATATTATAACTACTTATTGAAATTTTCGTCGTGCAGGACACGATAAATAAATAAATTACAATATTGAGGAAAGAAGAGAGCAAATGACTTGTGACTCGTTTTTAGTCTTCGACATCATGAAAGTCTTCAGAAGAGCGTCTCATGCAGCATTTTCCTCTAGAAGACCAACACGAAGCCAAGGGATGATTGTTGGCACTACAACTGGCAGTCTTCTTTTTTCTTCTTGGCTGTCTTCGTCGTCAGTAACAGTTACTACTTATTTACTCACTCGCACACCAAAACACACTCGTCGTCGATCATTACACAGGTATGCGATGCATGCAAGTATCGTCGACAGCGTTGTAGTATTATGTTCAAGCGAGCGGCCACAGTAGCCGTGCCGTGGTACAACAGATGAAGAAGAACGACGATCCGAGAGCGAGAGAAAGAGTGAGTGAGAGAGAGCGATGATGATGATGATGATGATGATGACGATGATGATAACGCTGCTGTTGATGGTGACTGTGATTGCTGTTATTGGACATTGAATATTGTTGTTGTGGTATATCTATCTCTTGAGGCACATTCTTTGTGTCTTCTTCATCGTCTTTGTCGAATACTGCTGCCTGTGATGATGGTGTTATAATAAAAGTGGTCAGTCTTTCTGTATCATAATAATCAACAACAACAACAACAACACGGTATAATGTGAAAGATGAGTGACGATGAGGATTGGATTCAATTATTGGATTGGAACTAGTTTCTCCTCTTTTGTTTCATATTCATATAAAATTCATTCCTTCCTTTGGCATTTTCTCTTTTTGCATATTATCATACCATGATGGTACTTGTACCAGCAGCAGCAGCAACAGCAGCATAAAACATGCCAACAATCTTTTAGGAATACAAAGTTTAGCGGATGATGTTGATGATGGGGATGATGATCGTCAAAAGTCAAAAAAAGAAGATGAGGGTGATTTCTTGATCGGTACTTACTGGTTGATGTTGCAATTCTTCTTGTTGGTGTACTGCTGCACCTGGTCCGCTGCTCCTCTACTGCGTGTGGTGATGATGATGGTGGGCTTTGGCACTTTGGAAAATATTTTTATAATGGCAAAAAAAGATGATGTTGATGATGGTAATATTTTGGCAAGAAAACAAAAATTCTGTGAAAAATGAGGAAGGAACAAGACTAATACTCATATAATAATAGTCACTCGTCACGTCATTCACGTCAAAGTGAATATTACAAAGAATGATGGGTATGGCAGTGCGGGCAAAAAAAAAATCAAAATATTTTATATGATGACCAACATCATAATATCAACGTCATCATCATCGGGTTGTTTTTTTGATGATAATTTCAAGAATGCGGTGCGGTCGGTCGGTATGTCGGTATTATTATTACAAAACGTCTGAACAACAAGGTGAAGAACAAGAAGAAAAATAAATATATTAAAAAAAAGATGACGATGAACGACACGATGATGGTCACTGATGTTCTTGATGATGATGATGATAAACGCACTATCAGGGTTCTTTCGGTTCTTTTTGTAAAGAGAGAGAAAAAAATTAACAAAAATATTTTGTTCTTTTGGCATACACAAGAATATTATGACGGGATCGACGAGGACGGGCACACTGTTCACCGAACGTAGTTCCCGAGCCCAATAAAATATCAAAGACAACATCAACAAACAAACA
>JAHZNC010001644.1:0-45945 GCA_027744095.1 Zhuqinia jingwanae
TCCAGTGATTGCTTCTGAGACCCGTCCCCATAATAATATTTTTATATCCATTTCGATGACATATGTTAACGAAAGGTGGAAAATTATGTCTCGCTGCTACACAGCTCCAGAAGAAAGGTGACTCACTCGACAAGAGTGTATTTGAGACTGAGTCAGGAAAAAAAATATATATGAAGGCGCCGGCTTTGCCTTTGCTTGCAACAAAGTCCCCTCCTACTTCTATTTGCTTGGTATTATATTTTTAACGAAAGAACAAATTAGCGATTGGAGAGTGGAGCCAAGAAAAGATAAAAATCATCAAGTTTAAAACTTGTGTGAGAAAAAAAAGATGATGATGGAAACGAATTGGCATGACATGATGAGATTAAGGAAAAGTTTATCCACGAGTCAAGTTGAAGGTCTCTTATAGGTAGTAGTATAGTCATGTGGTTTTTTTTTTAAATTTTGATGGTGGATGAGTACTTGGCTCTTCAAAATTGTATAAATAAACAGTCTTGACCTGGTATTTTTCAGTTTGCACACGGTATGTTTAAAAGTGTAAATGCATCGGACTTGGGATATTATTAGTGCTAAACTGCTATCCTGTTGTGTACATTACTGTTTCTCCCTGTGTACAAATGCACATCATGATGCTTTCTTTTGTTTGCTTTAATGAATCATCCTCACGTTTCGGGAGTGCAATATGTTATTTGAGTATACAATATACGTATGTATAAATAAATCCAAAATAGATGTTTTACCAAGAAAGCAAAAAAGAATAGGCCGTTATCCGTAACAATAAAAATAAAATATAAACTAGCTGAAGTGAGTAATTACATCATGAATGCGTGCGTGAGTGTGAATTTAATGACTGAAGAACATTGGCAATTAATGCATAAATATTTATAGACAGCGTATATATTGTATGTAGTTTAATTCTTTGGGCGTGCTTGGCAATTCAATTACTCATACTATTTTAACCTTACATATGTTTATATTATTCGTGAGGATATTGAAGAATCTTGATTAATTTGTAACAAAAAGCCAGGGAAAAGAGGAAGGTGATGCACAAAATGAGCAGTCAAGAATCAGCAACTCTCTGGTGTATAGACAACATAGTGGTTGGTGCACAAGTCTATACATGCTAGACGCAAACTTTAAGTGGATGACTCATCGTCCCTCATTTATCGCCAGAATAATTTATTCGTTTCAGTGATCACTTTGATTATGTGTTGTGGTTTTAAAACTATGTAAAAAGACTTGCTCCTAAACGTCCAACTCGGGAGAATTGTACAATTTTGCGATAGTTTGGTGGGCAGATAAAAATGGAGGAGACACGAGTGGGTAGGTTCATCATGCCATGCATTATACATTTTATTAGTCATCTAATTGTGCTCCATTTATTCATTGTTGGATGATTGATTATCTAGGCATACTTGGCATTTTTTTGGAATATTTTGTATTTTAAGGTTTCAAATTCAATGATGTACACAAATTTACCCATGCATAATAACTGGAATTGGTTAAGCAGTGGGTTACTTTTCTTTGTCGTAAAAAAGGCTCTGTTTAATATTGAATGTGTTTTTAAGCAACCATTATCAAGCATCATTAAACACTTCATTTCCAGCATTCCGTGTGTGATACCGACAATTTTTAACTATTATTTGTTTTGAATAACGTAATATTCGTGCCATTACTATTTATCATTACCAAAAAAAATTCCCACTAATTAACACAGCATAAATTATTTGTTTTCCAGTTAAAACTACTGTCATGTGGAGATTATTGAGGTATTCATCATAATCACAATACCGCACGACATACAATAATTGCACACTTGCTCATTCCTCATAAATAATTCATTAGAAATATTGACCAAATATAGCGTGAAGCATCATAAAAGTTTCAGAGGAAGCATTGCAAATTGCATGCCCTGGAATCAGATACCACTAATCACACCGATGTCACACACGTACGAGCAATACGCATAAAGCAGTCTGCCTGCTGTCGACGATTTACAAGTTTTGGTCTGACTAAACCGCAAGTTTACGGTCTTCATTCTTCATCAGTAGTTCATTTTGCCACGGGTTTTCCTTATTGTAACATTTTACATAAATGTTTGGAAGGACTTCACACCACTGTAAGTCACCAAACTGTCATCATTTGTTTATTTTTTTGATATGGTAGTTTCCATTTTTATTACGTCAATGATTTTCTTCAACTTGTCTATATTGACATACATTTGTAATGAAAACCCTACAATAATCCTAGGTGTATTGAACTGCGATGTTGATTCATACAAGTGGTGACATTTGCATCATAAAGTGACCTAAAAATACTCCAAATTATATGAAATTGACAATCCTGAAACATACCCTCTTTCATTCCACCTGCCACACACTTGTCGGAAAGATATTTTTATCATTATTTATCATCATAACTCTTATCATATTTGATATAAACATAGGTAAACATATAAAATATTATTGTATGGTGGTGGCAGCAAACAGTGATTGCAGTTGCTCAGATTGTATGAATGAATGACTCAATTTAAACTGTGTTGTCCGTGTTTCAGCACATTTGGCACTCATTTATATTTACCGACATCATCAGTTTCTCATTCATGAGTGTATCTCATCTCACAGAGATTTAAACATTCCAAGAAGGGCAATAGACTGAGCAAGTTAGCGCTTTTTTTTAAATTGTTGTGAAATTAGTTTTTAAATTCAATTTTTTCGTGATCGAAACTTTGAAGGACAAAAAGGACTAATCTGACCTGAAGGTGTAATGTAAGTAATAATCATATCATACAAAACACGCTTCACTACACAATAATTTTGCTGATTAGTAATATAATATATAAAGTTTGAGATACAACATATGACCAACTAGATCTTAAACGTACTATTACCCTCCATAAATTTTCATTTCATAGGATTGTTTTGCATTTCAAATTATAGTACGTATAATTATCGCATGTAAGAATCATCCATGTGTATGTATATACGGATACGGATAGACTACACACAAAATTTATGTGTAGTCATTATCGTCGGTCCACCCACCCTCTTCTTCATCATGTCAGATAATGTTGTATTTACGCCAAAATTGTGTTTAAATATATCTATATATTTATTTATTTTTTGTAAAACAGGATGCGCACCGTCACTCATTCAATTTTTTATGCTGTGTAGTATAGTTTATATGTACCTATACAACACGTCTGTCTGCGTTGTAGACTTGATTTTTGCCTGAGACTGGACACACCTGTCCTTGTCCATCAAATCAAAGAGGAGACCAGACCAAAAACCAAAACCACGACCAAAAACTACTTTTGCATGGTCTGTTACTTATTGTCTCTATATATTCACTTGTGGTGGGGTGTGACTTACCCTCATCCACTCCTCATACATGTATGTATACATATTTCACAATTTTCACATTAGGATCTCCATTCAATTTCGGCATTATAAACCCTGATGCCTAATAAAGAGAGTAACCCACAGAACCAAACCAAAACCTATCATTCCACTGAATATATAGATATCTTTATAGTTTTGTACTCATTAAAACTAATTTAAAAACCAACAACGATCAACTTCACAACTCTGTACCGCAATTCCGCCACATCATGATGAGCTAGTGATGATCAAAACAAGCACAAATAATACATTTGTCAGTGCAGTTTGTAGTATGTAGGCATTTTGTTTCATGGTTCAACATCATTCATTGCTTGTGTTGTTGTTGTTGTTGCGGGGAATCACTTCCTTTTAATACAAATTCCCGTTTCCCTTTTCCTGGCCAAACTTTTAAAACATGCGAGCCCTGATTGCCAGCCATTATTTGAACGATAATCAAAATAATTTGCTGCTCTAAATCTGTATATCCCTACCCCTACTAACTATTATAGCAAGAAATGACAATCCTGTTTATGTGGGTTGTGGCGCTACAAAAATGTTGGGGATGATCATGATGTACCTTATTATGTCATATGTTGTATATGGAGTGTGGAGTGCGAGTGCACGAGTACAGTAAATGTAAAACTTAGGTCGGTAGGCAACTCCTTAAAAAATTCCACCCCAAAAAAATTCATTTAAAAAACCTTCCCTGTTAAAAAATAATAATCCTTGTGACTCGGTATACGAACGGCAAATCCTTCATATCCGCTTCATAGTCAACAGTTGTACTTTTATAATCCATCCATATCTATTTTGGCTTGAACTGTTATTGGGCTGTATAGTTGACAATAATGTCATACTTTTTTTTTTTAAAGTATTCTTGGTTTAAAAAAATTCAACCCATTTTTTAGTAGTAGCGCGTGTTTCTGGTTTAAAAACAGGGTTTATCACGGTATTTTTCTGGGTCCTAACACCAGCTAAATAGTAGCTAATAATAATGCTTTTAGCTTGTACGCCATACCCCCCGTGCCATTTTGACCGTGTTTCAACATTCTGTCACCTAAAAAATTGTCGTGCGTTTTCAAATCCTTTTTAACTAATTGACTTTTTTTAGCCTTTTAAAAAAGTATATTCATTTTTAGGATGAAGCAAAATGTTATGTATGTATTTACGAATCACACATTTACATAAAAACAATCTTTGGTTAGGCACTTACATTTTTAATCTTGAATCTTCAATTCAAGCATACCCATCTTTATATTATGAAGCTGTTATTATTACACATGCATAATGCATACAATTTGTAAGGTCAAATCAAAATCATCACATACTTTATTATAAGTTTGATTGAACTGAATAATTAACTGACCGCTATTGAACCCTTCTTGGGAGACATTCACAAACATGTAATATTATATTATTTATGTTTTTGTCGGAACGTACGTTGTACCTACGTAAGTACCTATCAACTTTTTAACATTCGTCCATTCATTCAATAAATAATAATATTATTATGGGGTTGGTTATTCAGTATTACACTTCATGATAATTATTGTGTGTGCATTTATATTACAAACAGAGAGAGAGAGAGAGAGTAGAATACACAGGGCGATGATGATGATTGATCATTATATTATTATTGTGTATGTTGTTGTTATATATTATTTCTTCGTTTTTCTGTCATAAAAGTGTCTTCTTGTAGGCCAAAAGAAAGAAGAGACCAACCAGACCAGACGTAGCCTCGACCTCCTCTTCTTTTGCTGCTTTTGGCTTTATTCTTCGTCGCTTCTTCATTGTTGTTTTGTGGCTTGTTGTCTTGTTTTTCTTGCCGGATACTTAAAATACAATGTTAACATGTTGTCCTGAGCATTTATATATATTTATACCATCGCTTTTAGCTGGCTTTGTTTTTTCTCAAATATAAAACTTCTCCCTCCTATATTTAACTCTACTGAAAAACCACAAAAATAAATGGTTAAAATACAGGGTTCCCATAATATCCATCCAACCTTCTATCTGCATATATATCCTTTTTTTTGGGACTTCCAAACCCCAAACCAAATACAATGACATATAATATATAACAGCATCATAGTACAAGCACAGTTTACATATTCCCTTGTGCGTACATAGTAACTTTTTTCTTAAGAGTTAAAACTTTTAAAATGTGTTAAATTTTTACTACATATCTTCCCATCCTCTAACTTAAAAGGCGACAATAAAAAAATCGACAGTGACAATGGTTTTTTTTGCTCATGTGTTATTTTGCTATGCTTCTTGACCATTCTGTCCCACAACGAAAATCCCCGGTTAACAAAACCCAAGTCAAAGCCGGCACACACTTGCTTTCATTGAAAGCTTCTTTGTTTTTGTCGTGAACTGTGTGGACTAAACCTGACTGAAGACTCTGAGATTACTTTGACATTGTAAATGGTAAATTGTGTGTATATATATAGCTTGTATAGGTTTGTATGTACATAAAAATCAAAATTTCAATATTATGCGCACGGTCAGATAAGTAGTAAAAAGTTAGCCAGAGCCAGAAGAAGAGTCATTATACGTCAGGGAAAAACGACTTGGGTTGGATGAAACCGTCTCATTTTTTTTTTCGTTTACGTTTGGCTTAATACTTATTTAACAGAAACAGACTGCTCTACTATCAATGCAACAATCAGTATCATTGTCGGCTCGACACATGTGTTGTGTGTGGTGAAAATAAATGAAAATTTACTGGGCATATATCACCATCATCATTGCATGAAGTTCTCGACATGTTAACACGTATGGGCAACATGGGCATACAAGTCCACTTTTATACATACGTGTACAAGGTTATGATATGATAATGTTAAATATGGTTTCATGTATATTATTCATGTTTTAATTTTCCTCTATCCCGATTTTATTTTTTACAGGTAAAATAGTGTGCAAGTCCAGTGGAGAGACGCAGTCAGATGTGAACGCACGAACAAGTCGGATGTCTCTCTGAATAGCCGTCTCTATAAAATGCCCAGTTGCACATACATATATTATTGATTATATATAATATGTAGTCTTGTGAAATAGTGTGACATTTGTGAAAAGTGAAAACTATACATTCATTTTGGTTATTGTAACTTGAGTACCCTTTTAAAACAGAAATAGAAAAAAAGTACACAATATTTACAAGTTTTTATAGTAATAGTTGGAAAGGAGAGAGAAAACAAAAATAAATCAGAATGGAACCTGAAGACACTCGACAACAGGAACAGTTTTCTGAAAAATTGTCAAAAATGGCAAATAGTCAGTTTATTTCTTCAACGTCCTCCTCTGAAAGTTCAGATAATCTTCGCAGTGTTCATAAAATTCAGACAAGTCACAGAAGAAGGAAAAGAGTAGTGTCAGCTTCAACAGCAGAAGAAGAACACCAGTGTTGGTCCAGAAGATGTGGGACGCTGTTCTCATTCAGTAACAGCAACAGCAGCACATCCTCATCCTCATCTCCTCTAGTCGTGTTCCTCCTCACAAGCGCACTCTTCCTATTTCTGTGCGTAGCCCCCAGCCACAGTCTACCCCTTGATGGGCAATTATTATCCAGCAGTAGTGGTGGTGGGAGTAGTAGTCACAGATCTCACATGGATCTTCTCATAGATCCCATCCATCAAGCAGAGTATGGGGACGATGATCCCTTTGAGAACAAGCGTATAGTAAAATCAGTCTTTGATATGGTGCTGAGAACGCCAGTACCTCCAACCTCTTCTACAAATAGATGCCCGCCTGGCACGCAAAGCCCCTTTGAAGGCTCACCATGCATCAAGAAAAGTACGGATCCCGTGGCATTGGTTGATTCAAGCTTTCTCCTGGAATCACTCAGAGGTTTAGCCAAAGAAGGTGCACTTCTAGGAGGTGGCCCTCAAAGAACAAGAAGACCTGGAGGGAACAGGAGGAGACCATCTGGAAGGCCTGGAAGCAGAACGCCTCCAACAACAAGTTCCACAACCACGGCATCCCCTCCAACCACAATGACAAGTACGTTAGAGGACGAAGACGATTCTCCTACAACAAACATCATTAGCGCTACTACCGGTAAGATTTAAAATCTTTAAAATTTTATTCAGTTTTTTGTATATTTTATTTTTCTTCGTTTTTGTTTATCGTCTGGCTAACTTCCAACATGTTGATTTATTTTTCCTCTGCCGCACAAACTCTCTACGACTACTGGCAAATTTTTTTTATTGGCAAATGTGCAAAGGGAGGAAAAATGTGTGAAAAAAGCAGATATCAGATAAAACATCTCTCTTAAACTCGTGATTATCTTCTTCTCTTCTACTTCTGTGTCTGTTCCTGTCCTTCATTCTCTCTCGCAGTCAATTGACGTCAATGAATGAATTGATTGCAATTCCTTCCTGTTCTCTTCGAGTAGCTGTGTCTCTTCTGTCTGTGTACAAAATGAAGATGTTATATATTCTGTGTCTATTTCTCTCTCTCTCTCACTCTTACACACTGACTCTCTGTGTGTCTCATGATGACTTTGTAAGATAATCACTAAAAAATGATTACTAAAATATTACGCATATACATATACAGCTGCTTGTAGATGTGAAATGTCATTGCATGGGACATTTGCCATTTCCGGATACATTTTTTAAGCAAAAGAAAAAGCTTATAATAATTGATCATTTAATTGACAGCATGATAACCTTCGCAATGATCAGATTTGTCAACTGTTTCTTTTTTTGTAAACTGAAACTGATTGAAGTATTTATTTTTATTTATGATTAATTCAGGAGACAACAATGTAAACCTGGTGGAAGAAATGGAGGAAGTGGTAATGTCAATCACTCAAGAACCTTCACCAACACCCTCCTCCGTTGGGGAAACCACTCTTCCTTCTGAAGATACAGTAAGGGATGAGGAAACCACTACTACCATCAAATCTGAAGAGCCTACAGCTGATCAAAGTGTCATTTCTAGTGGCATCCCGACCACCACCTCAGCACCTGAAGAATCCTCCTCAATAATAACAACCACAACAACAGCTGCACCAACACCAATCGTTGACTCTGACAAAAATGGTGTAAACTTGAGGAGACCAACTGAGCCGGAAATTGCAGTACCATCATCATCATCATCAACCGGAAACGGTAAAAAGAGTTCACCTTCTTCTTCCTCTACCTCCGATAATAACAATTCTTACTATTCCTCCTTCCAATTTCCTTTCCTATCTTCATCTTCTTTCGTGGCACCGGCACAACAACAACAACAACAAACTGACTCTTCTACACCATTATTCGGTCGACATGATCAGGGGCAATCTGAGATTTTAAATTATAACACAAGCGATGAGCAAAGAAATTACGGGAATGGTGGCTTTCCATCCTCCTCAAATGTAAATTATCTTAATACAAGGCGACACCCCAATACTAACTATAACAATAACTATTATAACAGCAACGGCAGAAGAAGCAGAAGGAGAAACCTGTAAATATTTAGCTTTTATTACGGTAATGAGTGTAGAATACTAAATATTGTTGAGCTATTTTTTAGAGTTGAGTGTTGAGTTTTACAAACAAAAAAAATAAAGTCATATTACACAAGTTGTAGTGCAGTGCATTACAAAAACATAAGATTGTATAAAAAAAAGTATATATTAAATTAATGAATTAAATCATTTCACCTGTAGATATGTTCATATTGATTCTCCAGGTGATAGTGAACTAAGTAAAAACAAGCATCATTTGGGAGAAACAAACTGCTTGTGTTGCCATTAAGTCAATACAATGCAGTTTGAAAAAAAGATCGTTAAACGAGTCGTGTACAGTTCTAAATCTGTATTTTAAGCTGCTACTAAATAAATACAATATAGTTACATATATGACTGGGCTATTATAATTTAATAGCCCATAATTATATAATTTTGGTGCAATAATATATATTACATAATATAGGCAATATAGGAACTTAGATATTCAAAAAGTACTATGAATTTGTATTGATTTGATGGATAATTGATGAAGATGTTCGTTTTGTGGACACGAGAGGCTAAAATACTAAAGATTTTGTAAGGTGCAAAGCAAAACATGAAATGGGACCTGATTTGATATGAATATATAGTAATTCTCTGTAGACAATAAACTATATATTATATATGCTATGTATTTTTTAAACAATTGTTTTTTAAATCCTCTAAATATTCAGCTTTTTTTTATTATTTGTAATAACTGCTTTTTTTCTTTTTTCTTTTTTAATTATAACTCTAGAATCTTTATTAGGTAATAATTATTGTTATTGTTATCTTTTGTTATTTACTAATTATTTACTAATATTTTTTTTTAATTCTGTTAACTACCTTGCAATTATTTTATTGATAATAATAATTATTATCTATCATGCTCTGTAATTTTCATCTCTTCTTTTTATAATTTCATCAATTTCGTTTCGTAAGATAAATACTGTTTTGTTGTTGGTTTATATGATAATATTTTAATAGTATTTGTTACAAATTATAATTGTTTATACAATTATTAATAAGTATAGATTATGCTGTATAATATACATTATGCAAATCGCTGGTATAAAACCGTTAAATACCTTATAACAACTTCTAACAAAAAAAAAATTGGTTAAAAAAATGATATTGTTTTTTGTTATAAAAAAGATTAACTCATTTGTTGGGTAATGTTGTGTAAGTTTAAAAGTTTCTTCATCTCTTTATCTATATTTTTTTCCGTGACGCTTTTACAAAACAATCTGCTATCTCACTTTACTTGAAGTAAAAAAAAACTTTTTATTATTAAAAAAAATGAACTTAACAAGTTAACTCACTACTATACACACGTTTATTAATCGTTGTAAATTTTTGACTGTGCACTAATGTAAAAAATAAAAACTAAAATATTAATCCATGTTAAAATAATTATCTGATTTACTTTTTTAATTAAAACATTTAACATTAAAAAAAAATATTCTCATCATTCTCATAATCGGTCATCATTTGAGGTGTAGATCTACTTAATTTTTTCATATTTCCATACACAAATTTTTTCCTACATAATATTTACTGCTTTGATGCCTTTTGTCTCCTCGGATCACTGCTAATCATAATGGAAATGGGTGTGTGTTGTAAAACGAACTATTCATATTGGTAGGTAGTAGATTTTGGTTTTATATAAATAGAATAAATGAAAGAATGAAATGCTTTATGCGTGTAGTCTATCAAAAAAAAAACTTGTTCCAAAATGTGATGAAAAGTTGTCAGATGTCAGTTGACATTAAACTTCTTAATTTGTAAAAAAATATATTGAAGGTCAAAAGGCTTAACAAACTGATTTTAGTGGTGATATGCAATAATTATTATTATTACAATTTTTGTGACACTTTACGTGTGATCCTGTGAACATGATGTGATGTTTCCATGATGATGATTTCAAATGGAAAAGTTAGCACTAGGTGCGCAGTAGAAGTAGAAAACTTTGCTCTCGTCACGAGTTATTATCATAAAAAGCAATCAAATTAAATCAGCATGTCCTCCTGCGAGTCTGTTATGCTAAAAAAAACAATTATCTTATATGTTTGTAAAATCGTAAATACAAATATACAACAGACCACCACCATCATCATGATTATTATTATAACAAGCAGAGAAAAAAATAACATTTTAATACGCACGATGACCAGGGGAAAGTAGCTAACAAGTTAACGACCACCCACAGCCCTCATATCTGACTCACCCAGGCCAAGCCGCTAAACTAGATTAGATTTAATTAAAACATGTTTTAAAAAAACTGTTATTTTTAAATGAGTTATCTAATCAAAGTCAATTGGTGGCGAAGGTGGTGGTATCCCACTTCTTATTTTTTTATGATGATGTAACCCATAAAAAATCGCCAGTGTCCTGACCTGACCTCATATCCAAATCGGCGCTACTACGCGGCAAATACCTACTCACTATTATAATATTGTACTATACTCTCGTTTTAAAATAAGGAATAAACTGTTGTAACGTTATAAATCAGGATCTTTGACCCCGGGGATTGACTAGTTGAGTTGAAAAGTACTGCCAGGCAGCCGGACTACATATCTCTAAACTGTAAACGATCAAACATGGTTGCTTAAGTATATCATATGATTATAGTAATCCTGAACAAACCCAGCAAACCAATTATTTAATTTATGTTCAGCGAATTTCACAAACCCGACCAGATCATCCGCACCGCACATCTTGAAATAAAACCATGTTGCTTTTAATCAGATTATTCCATTTTATTAATTAAAATTTTTATGTGTCAGACTCTTTTTTTGCGCATGTTTGTACCACATTCTTTTCTTTCAGTCTTTTCTTCCCATTTACGCTCATGTAACAACTTGTTTGTCTTGGAACGCGTTGTTGTCTTACCGCCATCGCATGACTATAGAATTTAAATTTAAAAAATAAAAATGCTCATAGCTTTCTCCCCACCCAACTCTTGAATATAAAATGTCTCTCTCACAAATTCTCCAGAGACGAAAATGAGCTGTAAACTTCACAAAATCTCACTTCACTTTGGTGTTTTGTGAACGCGGAAGTAATTATGCGCATTAGGCCAATTCCTCTGCTTTTGTGTTGGGGCTTTGCTTCTTGAAAGCTATTAAAACGCAAATAATTTGAGACGGAAGGAATTTTCCGTTTCCCATCTTTGTAACATTTTTGCTCTTGAAGCTTGGGAAAAAAAATTTTTTTTTGAAACGCTGAAAGAGAGAAGTAAACATGTGACATGGGGATGGATGGCTATATTATATGTCATTTTATTTCCTTGCTGTTTCAAAGCATATAGCATTGTAAATAATCCTTTAAAATTACACACCCTGAATAATTTTCTGTACTCCAAAAGCAGATATTACGAAGAAAAATATGCAAATTAGAGTGTGAAGCAATATATATAGAACATAAATTATAATGACAAAATAGGATGACTGACAGCACAGATCTTATGATGATGAATGATGATGCATGACCAGTTTGGTCTATAATTTTCAATATAGCTCCCATAATTTGGTCGTGGTCTATAAAATCGGATATACACATATAAATATATGTACATATTATTCATGTATAAGCATATAATATAGTTATAATTTATAATTACGGAAAAGTCTGTTTTGCGTCAGTGAAGCAATTTAGTGTAACAAAAATAGGTCTTAGGAAATTTAATTGGTACATAGAGTGCAGATAAGAAAAGAGTATTAAATCCACTAATCCACCCAGCCTCTTTGGCACTTTCTTCAGAGTTGTGAATTGTGAATGTCATCAACGAAAGACAAGACTGACTAGAAAGCTCAGCAAGCAACAGCCGGCACAAATTTGATTCAGTAAAATATCATGCCATGCCCTGGCCTAGGCTTTCGCTGACTTTTCATGATGATGATGATGATGACGCTGCTGGCTGACAATGATATCTTCTATATGCAACTTTCAACTCCTTTTTTTGCCCTTTTATCCTGCTGCTGAGAAGATAAATAAATTTAAATACTAGAGCGTACCGGACCAGACCACTTGGAGCCGTAACATAGGCATGCATCATAAAACATAAAATGTCTGTTTTTCTCTTTGCTACATTAGCAGTTTTAATGTGTTCTTCACCACTACTACCATCGCCGTCATCATCATCATCACATAGAATCATATCTATATAGTCATGATTAGCCAGCGTGTTTCTTTTTTCAGCGTTTATGACCCCGAATTAACCGATAGAAAAAGTAATGGAAACAGCAGAACGCTTGTCTCATTCTTCTCATTCTTCTGCGTCTTCTCAAATTCGTTTTTCTTGGCTCCACTTCAAAAAAACATCCTTTAAAGAGTGTAAAGAGCCAAGCAAAACCAAGTTGCGAAAAAAAATATTATTGTTTTTTTATTTCGTTGTTCGTCAGTGTAGTCGGTCGGGACTTTTACTATTCTTTTTTTTTGCAACAGGCTTTATCTGAATGAAAAAATAAAAATAAAATGATGTGAACAAAAGAAACGCAACACATACTATATTCATCACACACATATGTACAGTATATAGATTTCAAAAATTCAAAATATCATGTTTGTTTATTCATGTTACTTCATCATGAATCATAACATATCATATCACGTCCCACTTGGTGTGAAGTAAATGTGTAAAAATAAATACATAAATCTTTTGTGGTTAGCAATGATACACTTCTTCTTTTGGCACTTTCATTTCCACTTCTTTAAATATTTTTTTTCTTCTGCTAGCAGGTTCCAATGTTCGGTGTGCATAGTGCATGGTGTAGTGATGATCATATTATGATGACGGTAAAACGGAATTATGGAAAATCTCCATCACTTTTCATGGTGATATATGATCTAGTTTGACCTGCTTGACCGATCGACCTGACCGAGAAAAGTAAAATAGGATGCACATTGGCATCTGTTCCCATTCCCATATGCTCGTACATTACACAATGTGTAAAAATATACATTATTGTATAAGTAAACTCCATGTTACTAAACATGTATTTTCAGTAAATAGTCCAAATCAAAAAGCCATTTTTATTAACTAATTTTCTTAGTTCTGGATGGATACTGTGGTGTGTACTTAATATTTAAGCAAGTCAAGTGGGATGTGTATGATCTTCTTATCGTGATTTGAAATGGAATGCAATTTTTATAGGGCGGTCGGGAACCAGGGATGTTTATTTTATTGAAAGTCATGTGGTTCATGCATGCTAGGAATTTTCCCAACTTGCACGTAAATAAATATTGTGTACTTTGAACTATTTTTGTGATATGAATTGAAAATATTTATGACGATCCAGCTGCCACCCTGTCTGTTATAGTTGTCAAGTCAGGAAAAGGGTATTTTGCAAATGAAGTTGTGATTATAACATAAATTGGCTGGATTGTCGTCATCAGCGAATTTTCTCTCTGCTCATCTGTTTCATTTCAATCTTTTTGTTTAGTTGTACAAAAAAAACTCCCCTCCTCAACTGATCATTCTCGTCTCCTCCTCCTCCTCCTCCGCCACCACTACAACCGTTTCACATCACTTTTTTTCTCTGCTGCTGCTGCTGCTGCGGCGGATATGAAAATGAATCAAATCAAGTCGCTTGAGAAAAAAGGGAAAAGCCAGTTCCCTTGCACAGATGCGCTTTAAAATATACTTCATCAGCATCTCTCGCATGCAAAAATATTTGGCGAGGCTCAACAGTAATTAATATTATCATCATCGTATCATGAAGTGGACTGGGAAGAAATAAAAAGTGCAAACTGTACTTTTTCTTTTGTGCTGCATCTGCTGCTCTATTTGATGAAATGAACCGTAAAATTGTGTATCTGTTCTATCTAATAATAATACATTGTAATTTATATTATCTGTGCAACGGACATGCATATTATACATATAGTTTTGGTGGTCTATAAAGTTAAAAGGCGGATAAAGATGTCGGGAACTCGTCAGGCTGTCTGGTTCACTTCATGCTGGTATTATCCTATTAAGAACAGCAGAGATTACTGTATACTTTATTAAGCGGCATATAGAAGAGCAAACCCTTTAGTAATGACTAGTTCAAGTAGAGATTTATCATTGAATTTGTGATAGAATGATGATGATGATCAGCAGAGGTTTCATTTTGATCTTCCTTTCTAATTTGGAAAAGTTCAAAGGACAAGCCGCAATATACAAAATGACATAAAGGCTTACACTCTGACTTTGACTTTTCTTTATTCTTTGATGCGAAAATTGAACAAAGACAACAATGGCATATCAAAATCATTCAAATTGAAGGGTTACGGTTGGGTTGATTTAAAAAAAAGATTTCGCAAATATAACGCAACAGCTTATATATTGTTGAAATAGTAGACATAATAAATTTATTGGTTTGGTATCATTTTTGTCGTAAATTTTGGTTACTTTTTTTAAGCAACATGAGTCACCCTTCATCTATATTATTTTCATCTGTTATATTTATATGTTATATATTCAAAAAGTGCTACTGATAAATAATTAGGCATGAAAGTTATATAGACCTTTATATTTTTTATTTAGGTATGTATGTATGCTTCTTGTGATTTAAAAAAAAGTTACAATTTTTCAATAACCAGTTTCGTTTTACTTTTTTGCACGGAAACCAGATAATGCTTACGGCTCTTGCTTTCTTATACTTACCTGCCAAAACAAGTAATTAAAATGATAACGTATGGCACTTGCCTTGGAGGTAAAAATGGGACTTGCTTGACATGTCATATGGTGTTTGTTTTTATGCAAATATGACACATGCATGCTGTAAACTAACTGTATCCATAGGGGATGGGGTACAATTTATGTATAAGATTGAAGGTGTAGAGGCAGAGTAGTGTTAGGTATTCATCTTTTTTCAACAAACGCAAGTATATATTATGACTCTGGCCTTTTATAGTAACGCTCACAAAATAATATGATTGAGTGTTGGGATAATAGTGAACACAGTCAGTCAACAGCCTTTATGAAAAACAACAACAACCATTATCAGCCAAAAAAAACAGAGATGACGTTTCAAATATTGTTGACCAATCACAACATTGAACATGTAACATGTCAACAAACATAATGTTGAACACTGCCAAAAAAATTTATTATATGCTTGTCTAATAACTATTTGCGATTTATATATCTAATTGTTTGTTGTAGACTCTATTAAAGAAATTATTGGAAGTTGTTCCACAACATGTTAATGTCTTTACTAGCCAAACACATAAATCTTATGCACACGTGGTAGTAAAGAAACAAAATAAAAAGAAGACTATAATATCATCAAACAAGACAATAATTAGCTTTCCTGCCGGTGCTACATGTAGTGCATAATATCCAATGACAGATTGGACGCTCTGCTTAAACACATTTTTACTGCTTTTAGTTTAATGGCATGTTTCCAGCAAAAAAATGGACTAAAAATTTTCCTTTGCTTCATTGCCTCATTATTATACCCTTCTCCTCGTTTCACTTTCCTTTTTCTCCTTCCTTTTGTTTTTATGTCTTTATTGATATTATTTTATTAGTGAAGCCCAAAAACAATTCAGGTCACGACAATTTGTTCAGAAGGCCATTTTTTCAAAAAGATTTTTTTTATATGATTGTAAGACAGAAGCGTGCGTACAAAATTTAGAAATTGAAAGTGAATATACCACCACAAAAAAACCAGATATATCTGGTGATCATCTCATATTCAGTTCATTTATCCTTAGCTTTCTTTACTTTAAATTAGTCAAAGAGTTGAAGTGTAACGACCCTGTCAAACTAATTAATTACGCTCTTGCTCACAATTTTAATTGATATCGGTGTAAATATTCAGATGAACTAATTGCGGCGGAAGCTACCATCACCAGCACCACACCAACAACAACTTTGAAAACTGTTGAACCATCTCAGGCCCTCGAGACCACCATTACAATTCCTGTCACAGTTGGTACCGCTCAAATGCAACAAGTGAAATCTGTCCAAGTTCATAAGGCTGAAAATGACGTGCAAGTGCCAACAAGCATGATGATGTCACAAACAACAATATCAAGCCCGTTACATCAGGAGCAGCAGTCAGGTGCCAATAACATTGCTAATCCTGTTCATCTTGATGATAACACTCATAATCTCAACCAGAACAACAATATGGACAGCAGCCAAATTTCTCTGGAAAGCCATACGGCAGGTATAGAACAAGGTACTTTAAAATATGTATTTTATATTTGCGTGACTAGTCCTTTTTCTATTTTGCGCACCAAGGTCCCACTCTTTACATTGTACTTGATTTGATGCGATGTTCCTATTAATTTTGATGCACGGATGTCAAAACACTGCACTGGGGACTTTTTAATTGAGTTAATTGCTGGGATTCTTGATTGATTTAAGCATGCATATTATACATACATGGAATATATATCATAAACGCATTCGGTATTTTTGGCACGATTTCTTAGATGACCATCATCGCAACCAACAAACCCAGCCCATTCCTCCTATAATGACAACAACAATAACACCATCATCATTATCATCACCCATAACCTCAACGCAACCAACTTTCCCAAAGCAAGGGTTTTTGACAGTTGATGTCACTATACATCAATATGATGATCATGATCAGCAAGATATAATTCTCAGTAGTACAATAAGTCCTGCTGTCACTGCCACTGCTACTTCTCTGCCGATGACAACAACGCCAGCCACGGATCCAGTAAATCCCATTGGTGCTGAAAATCACGTTGTGACAGGTGTCATCATCCCCAGTGAACAACCCTTATCCCATCAACCTCAAGAAGAAATTCACAATCTGGCAAATGCGCAATCATTTCATGATGATCATGGTGTGAAAATTGAGGGCATTTCAGTGGCAAAGCATCCAGAGACCCAAATTTCACAAACGGTAGTAAGGGAAGCTGAAGAAAGCGTAGGTGAAGCGAAGATGAAAATGATGACAACCCGAATGATACAAGCTCCTGCTGAAACACCACAAGATTTCCAACAAGGTATCCAACAAGACCCAGACAACTTGCAGACGGATAAAGATGACATGAGAAGTTTGCAACCAATACCATCAGCATTACCAGCAGATTCAAATTTACACATATTTTTAACATCAACATCAGGCAAGTACATTGCATTGCTTGCATCACATATAAAGTGATGCAAGTGGTTATGCAAGAATTCAGTCTAGATTTACATTCATTTTAAAAGTTTCTCTTTCTCGAAATTCGTTTCACTGGTCATTGTACTATGAAGAAGCAACCTCATTTTAGTTGGATAATAAGTTGACCAGTAAATGAGTGAATTGAACTGTATGACACTTTTGTCGTTGATAATTTCACCTGCGGTAATAAATAAAAGTTCAGTGATTTTCTTTATATGCTATAATGGTCTTATAAACGTACTTCTATAGAGCCCAGCCCAGTAGAGACCCGGCCATCATTGACTCCTGTGTCAGAAGAGGAGCCGGTTAAGGATGGGCCTATCCTGACGGATGCCTCTCAAAATGAAAGTAGCATGCCCCATTCTATAGCAGAGAAAAGTAATGCAACAATCCCTAGTGAGAAGGTGCCTGTACCCTTGGGACCACTTGATACACAAACCGAGACTATTGTTGCACAAGTGCCTGAGAAACAACAGGTACAAGAGCAAGAACATTATGATAGTAATGAGAAGGCTGAGGCAGGTGACATGAGTATGACAAGAAAACTAGCAGCAGTAACAGAAGAACAAGTAGAGAAAGGAGTAAACGAGGCAAATAAAGAACAAGGCGACGACCAGCCTTCCTCTACCAGCACTGTTGTAAATCATTTGACAGGTAAGCCAAAAACAAGTACCTGCTCTTGCTCACGTAGGCCCGGATGTAAGGACATTTTTAGTCTATTTTTTCTCGGATGATTGACTCACAATGAAATGCACCTTTTCAAGAAATTGGTCCCTTGTGCCCAGTTTAATCTTTTATACAATTTTGTAACTTTCAGGAGACGGAGATTTAGATGATGACAAAGGAAAGGAAACTGTTCAAATGGACAATACTGATTTGCCGATTATAAATGGTAATCTGCCGTCATCGGTTTCACCTGTCCAAGTCAACCATCAGGAGCAGATCAGAATTGTTGAAGATTTTGTGAACAATAATAAGGATACGGAAGGAGAGATTCGTTCCAGCATGGAAGCAGGTTCAAGAGAACAAGAGTATTCAGCCTATGACTCTGAGGGAGCACGTGATCTACCGCCCATAAGTGTGGAGAAGGGCATACCTGATCCCGATGCGACACTTAGCCCTCCACCCCTATTGCCTATCACTGGAATACCTGGGTCTCCTTTGCGAATAAATAAATTTCAGCCGACTGATACTCTACTCCAATTCCAACTTCCAATTGTGACAAGCGTACCAAACTGCATCATACAATAAGCATACAGAGAATGGTATCGGTGGTGGTGCTGATGAGTTCCAAAAGTTTCCCGAATTCCCTACATTCACGAATACAGGAAAAGTACGATTTCCCAACTCTGCTGAAATTGATGAACCTGCGGAGGAAGGTCCGACTTCAGACAAAATACAAGGAACATTGAAACCTGTTTTCGTTCAAGATTTTCACGTTGCTTATCATTCCCAAAAACATGCGGAACCACCACCACAAGATTGGCAAGTGCCTCATCCCTTTCAGCTACCCGAGTCTAGCAATGCCCCACAACAACAAGAGAACACGGGCTCCCATAATCCTTCCAGAATATTATGACACGGGATCCACAGAATATTTGGAGTCTGAGTTGGATAGAAGACATCAAAAGTCAAGGAGTAGAAATAGAATAAGAAATTCACCGGAACCTGCCGCCACAACTAATTCACCGCCACTGTTTCCACCAGAATTGTCTTTTTATTCACCTTCGCCAAGCGTACCAACTCGACACCAGGAGCCTCCTCCACCCCCTCAACACCAGGAGCCTCCTCCACCACCTCAAAACCAGGAGCCTCCTCCATCACCTCAACAACATCATGCCCATCATCAACCCTCTGTCTATTTTGCAAGAAGAAATCCTTCTTCAGACTTGATTCCTTTTGGATACCTGAATTTCAGAACGGGACATGACAGGTTACATCACAATAATCGACGACTAGTTTGGTAAACCTGCCAGTACTGCACAATCTGTAAAGAAATACATAATATATTAATAGATTTTAAAAAAATATTTAACTAATAGTCAACGTTTATTTGGCAGTATTTTATTTTTAAACCTATTAGTAGTAGCAATAGTTGTGTAAATAAGTTTTGATGATTCTCTCCTTATCGTTATCCTTATATTTGTAAACATGCGTCTATTTGTTAGTAATTATTATAATTTAAGTAGTTCACTTTCAATGTTTTAAAAATATGCCATGTCAGAAAAAGTCAAAAACTCATTTAATTATACAAAAGAAAAATTATGCGCAACTGTATATTAAATATTCTAATCATGATTATGTTATGATGACAAGTTTTGTACTAAAATTAAATGACAGTTTCGTTTAAATCCTCAACAATATTAAGGTATGCTTATATTATCATATCATGCCTATCTATTTTTATTCAATATAAACCCCCTTTTTTGAATATTTGTAAATATATCGATATTGTGTAAAATCACTGTAGTTTAATATGTTTAATAAACTGTTAGTGTTTAAGAGTCTGTAATATATTTACAAATTAAAAAGTTATGATGTACTGATGACAATAATATATATATATTTATGTTGATTATTATGATATGATGAAAGAAAGTTCAAATGATCAATGCCATTGTAGAAAGAATATATATATAAAGTATCGTGCCACTTTTACTTTTAGATTTACCTGTTTGATTTAGCCATATATTATATATTAACCCACTTAATTGTATGCATTTTTGTACGAGTAACGTTGATATTACTTCGTAAGTAAGGATGATTTTTAACGCAAGTTTACTAATTTTTAATTGAAGGAACAAAGAAAAGGAAGAATGTTAACTTATTACAATATATTTGAAATATTTATTAGAAGACGCCGCGTGCTATTTAATTCAGTTTAACGCAAAAGGACATCCGTGTATTTAGTTTTTTTCTTCTAAATTCAAGTCAAAATTTTGTTGAATATTGACCAGCTTGGAAAAGCTCTTATTATGCTAGATCGCATGTCACAAAATTTAACAATTAGTAATTTTTTAATTTATATGCTTATTTATGAACAAATGCATGAAGTAAAAATGGACGAATAAATTTTTTCTCATTATATGAAAATGTAAAATAAAGTATTATTATAGAGAATATAGGTTTATTATTGTTGTCAATATAGTATACCAATTAATTATACGAAATGGTCACTACTTAACTCATTAGTAAATTAATATGATCAATCTTGTTAAATTTTAGATGGATACTATTTTTAAAGAATGTTCACAAAAGGTTTAAAAAAAGATACTAGACAATTGAATAACCAATAAAAAGCGAAGGAAAAATACGATAATGATAAATAACAGTAAAAATTATAATCATGAAATATCGGAAAATTTTACAAACAGAAAAAGTTATTGAAAGAAGGAAAATAAATGAAACAATATATGTAAAACGAATGAAAAATCAAATTGAATTTATAAATTCTTGTCTCCACATTAATAATTTATGAAGTTTGAAGGTTATATGCGTCACCCTGATCTGTTTGCAAGATTAGCTCCATTGCGGCCATAACATGAACCATCTTGTTATTTACTTCCTTCATCATGTCGTCACATTTCTCTTTGGCAATCACAAGATCTGGATATTTCTCCGAGTCTTTATTGGCATGAATAGAGACTTTAGTATATCTGTAGAACGCAAAAATCTCTTCGTACAAAGTGAGCAAAATGGTTTTCGTAGCTCGTATGTACTCCTTAGTTTGTTTGAGTTGGTCCTCCAAAGCCTCCAAATCCGTCATGCGTTGGAGAAGCTCTTGAGCTCTTGGGTCGTTTCGCCAGCCAGGGAAATTGTTGTCATAAACAGACCCCAACTTGGATGATGCTTCCCTACACATTCGTGCATCGATGTAAGACCTCGTAGCTTCCATGATGGCATAGGTTAAATGGCCCACTTGTGTTCTGAACTGTTTTATGACCAAGTCCTAAAATACTTAAATGGAAACTATTACTGATTGAATAATTATATGTGTATTCTGATTTTATTTCTGGGCTTCAATCATCTTAATTACCACAGGTGTAAAATCCTTATCACCACTTAATGTATTTTCGAGTCCAGAAGAAGCTTTGTGGTCAGCCTCCTCCTTGACATGATTTGAGCAGTTCATGATGATAAATTATATAATATTTATAAATGATATAATGAAATTATCTTTTAGATGGTTAAAAAATCAGACGAAGGGTGTTTATTTTTTTGATATTATTTTTACACTTCATCCGACTGACACTACTCGGTATAATGGTTCCACTCTACATATGTATATGCTGAATGTAGTGTGTGAAATGCCACGTTGGAAAGAAACAAAAGGCCACGTCATTTAACGCTCACAAATACGCAATTCAATTTTAAAGACGAAATAATTACAATGAAATTACGACGGTACTAAGTACTAACTAGTACTACAATACGAGGAAAACGAGAAAAGCGATGATATAAACAAAAAACAATTGAATTGACATTGAAAATGGAACAGTGGAATTTATTACTTGTTACAGCGCATTGTATTTTATGAAAAGAAATACGAGCTACATGCATGCTCACTTGACTTGAATTTTTTTTTAATCGTGAGTGCTTCATGTAATTAATGTACATGTTTTTGAGACGGCGACAATTGCACACTTACACTAGTATTAAAATGTGACACTTGACAATCCATGTCTTTGTGATTAAAATAAAACATCCAATCCAATGATCTATGAGGTCTACGAAGGGAATAATGAAGGGATTACACACATACACCATTTAAAAAATATAAAAAATATTGTATGATTCATAACATCCATCATTCATTTTTTAAATCCAATGACCACTAATTGTGAATTATATCTAAACATTATTCATAATACAAGCATTTATCATATCCTGTATAGACTCCTTCGGGACGTGAATTGAAACATTTTAAATTGTTTTGACAAAACTTAAAGTATACACGCAGTATTATGTTCACTAACCCATTTTGAATGGGAAATTCTTTCAGTATATTATTGTTTGAAAGTAAGTGCATTCAATTTAAAATTTCTAAATATAGTTCCTAAATAAGATAAAAAAATATAGTTCCGGACCCTTATAAACAAAATATTTACACCAATCACTGCAAATGAAGATCTCTGGTTGGTGATTGGTGAAACAACAAATTGCAATGTGATGAAAGCGTAATTCGGTTTTACGTATTCTACCAGCTTTTCCGGTTGCGTGTGATGTGTAATGCAGGTATACACTTTTCGGCAAGAGAAAGCACTTTTACTTTGTTCATACAGGTAGATTATTGGATGTAAATACGATAAACTAATCATCGATGACCGGTAAATGGACGTTTAAATTGACCATAATTTTCATTTAAATTTCATTATGCATACTTTACAGTTTTAAAATAATTATCATCGCATTACATTTTTTTATATTATGATATTATGTCAGTTCACAGTCATTGTTCAATTCCGTTCCCGGTTCCGGCATGCGGAATAGTACCAAAATGTATTTGTTGCTTATTTATAGGCGGCTCGGCTTTTCGGCTCGACAATTTTGATCTCATCCACAAAGTAATCCACAAATGATATTGCAGCATCACAGACTCTGTGTATAAAAAAGCACAAGTACATTAGACACGTAAAATGAGCTGCACACTATATATAGTAGCTCGCAAATATATAAATTGTGTAAGTATGTATGCATGTATGTAAATTATATACCCATACGACATAACAAGCAAAACACATACATAACAAATCCGACAGAGCACGTAAGCTATATATTCTAAAAACGGGTGTTTCATGTTTCCGTTCTACAAAAAAAGGGTTGGACATTACTCCTACCTAAACCATAACTATATTTATATAAATATTACTAACAGCTACAATTTCTTTTCCTTGATAGTAGAATATTTTACTAAAGAATGTTTGTACTGCATCATTTCATGCAACCTGAATAGCCCCTAATTCACTATCGCTCGCACACCTCATTGCAATGCAATGCAAACCGAACATAATATACATACATACTTACATTTACACATGCCAGCCTTTTTTTACTACGTGTAATCTGTGTACACGTAAGTTTTACGCTAGTAGAGAGAGAAGAAGGAGTAACAAGATCCAGATAACTTATTTATATGCGGCGAAACGTCTCATATTCTCTCATTGACTCATTTCATTGCATGCAGCATGCCATGCCAAAAACTTTAAAAAAAGACAATAAAAAGCGAAAGCGTAATGTTTAAAAAACGACTATACCAAAACGAAATGATGATGTGTGATGTGTTTTGCATGCGTATATATAAAAAAAACCGTCTTTTATTGGTTTGGTCGCTCTCTGCCTTGCCTGCTATTTGAATATGCTATGCTGTTTTTTTTCTCCATGTTTAAAACGCTATGCTGCTGCATGGTAGTAGTAGTAGTAGTACACGGATGGTGTAAAAAGCACCAAGACAGGTGCCGTCCATATGAAACGTCATCACAACATACTGGTGGCGGGCTGCAACATAAATTCTCTAAAAACCCAAAAAAGTACACAAGAAAAGTGAGGATGGATTCATGGGCGAGCCATTGTTTAGTAATATTTTAGATGACTGACCCCTACATACTTTTTTATGGTATCATCGTGTCGTGTCGTCCCATCATTGCATCGTAGCAGTATATATGGCAGGGTATGCAGTGGTATGGCATGTAGTTTTATAATATGCGTAATGCATTGTATGGCATGGTCATTTCATCCATTCCGCTCCGTTCCTGCTGCTGCTGCTGCTGCTCTACCCATCGTCATCATCATCATCATCATAAAAAAGCAACCAGATTTTCTGTTCTTCTGTGAAAATTAATGAATCAAGTAAAAAGTAAGTACAAGTTCAGTCACCGTCGTCATCAATAATCTTCTCTCATGTTGCTCTTCATTCAATTTTAATACATATTATTTTTTTTAAAGTGGAGAGAGAGAGAGAGAGGAAAATAAGAAGTATTGTTTGTTTGTCACAGTTTGTTCATATGTAGTAGGATAATAATTAACATATTATTATTAATATTAGACAGATACTTGATTCAAGTTAAAGTGGAATAGTTTTTTTTATTACAACCTTAAAATAGTTAAGCATAAGGATTAATTATAGCTGTAGTATATATCGGTGCGGTGATCTAAATTCACAATTAGGAAGACCGAAATTGTACAGAAATAATTAATTTCTTGGACATTCAGTCTTGTTCAGCTGTTAAGGTGAGTTATTTTTTCTTTTGAGCGGCATTATTATTATTACCGTTTTTTTGTTCAGTTGAATTTAATGGTTATGGATAGAAGCATGAAATGTGAGTTGTGTTTGCAGTCATTTTCATTTTATAAACTAAAATTAGTAAAAACATATGAGTGCTTAATTTTGCGGAATATTGCCTTGTCTTGTCAAATGGTTGGTTGTTGTTGATGTTCCAAACTTTGACATTTAAGCATACAAATGTGATTAGCAATCCCCACCCCATCTAATTGAAATTAGGATAGCTAGGTATCATTATTGCGGAAATAAAATATAATACATTTCAGATGCCAGCAATTGATAGCAAACGCGTTTAAATTTATGATAGGTATTGATAGTGCTATAAGCCCGGAACTTGTTACTCTTATTGTTATTATAGTATAAAAAGATGGAAATACTTCTGATAGTGATAACATAAACATAATTTTTTGAATGAGAATTTTTTGCACATGTATTTAGCAGCTAATATTTTATTACTAATGGTCAACATCTATCTAGTACAATTAAAAGTTTAATACATATACATACATTCTATGCAACAAACTTTTTAATCTTTGATTTAAATATAAACGTTTTCAGGTTTGTGAAATCTATAAACCCTTGTGAGAGGACAAATAAATAAGTAGCTGGATTTTGATCGTTGTCTTTTCCACCCGTAGCTTAGTCGCAGAAATGGCGCAGGCCGGAGTATTATGGATGGGCTCGGTAAGTTATTTATTTACAGCTTTACCATATTTTCGAAATGAGTCTTCAGTGTTCAATCTTTTGACTTCGTACGTAAAAAATTGTTTGGACTTGGAGAATATTTTGTGATTACATCATCATGCCGTCTGTCATTATTTGGCATTTTATAATTTTTATTCATACGCCTAAATATTTATAGGTTTCCTGATGACTTCTCCGCGTTAACCGCAATGCACAAGCTGAATAACAAGATGGTACCGAATTCACAGCCGCCTGTAAAGTTTCGACTAAATCATACTTCGTTGGGAGGAAAGCAGGCCATGGAAAAGGACTACTCATTATGGATTGGTGATTTAAGCCCTGACGTAGATGATTACACTCTCTATAAAGGATTTGCCTCCCGCTATCCTTCAGTTAGACTTGCCAAAGGTCAGTAACCAAAACAATAAAAAACATGACAGTTGAAATCATGCTACAATGGTTGGATGATGAATGTTTTGGTCCACATGGGTTGTCTTAACTCTGTTGTTTTTTTCTGCAGTAATATTGGACGCCAACGGTTTTAGCAAAGGTTATGGATTTGTTCGATTCGCGGATGAGGACGAACAGAAAGACGCTTTGATACAAATGAATGGATTTAAGGGTATCGGTAGCAAAGCGCTTAGAGTTAGTATCGCAATAAATCGTGCTGGTGGTCAGAAGACTAGTAATCCTCTACAAGGTCAAGCTATGGCTGCAGTACAAGCAATGTGGTACGTACAAAATACTTGTTTATGTTGGAGATTTGTGTGTTAATCAGTAGGCATTTTTAAATATTGTTTTGAAATTGGGGGGTTTCATTCATGTAGGAGTGGTCAAGCACAACCTGCTGCCACAACGCAACAGGACTACAACCAGTACTATGAACAATACTGGCAAAATTACGCTGCCTGGCAGAACTACGGTAGTTACTACGATCCCACGTACGGTAGCTATGCTCAGCAACAGCCTACACCTCAACAGCCTCCAATGATGCCTGCAGCGTATTCTACTGCCGCGCCCATGGGTATCCAAATGGCCCATACTGGCCAACATGTAGGTCAACAGCAGGAGGACGAGTACGAACTTGTTGGTAAGTATTGAATGAATCATTCATAATTAACAATTTAGATACAACTTATCAGTTTTCTTCTCTTTTCTCTGTGGTAGCCACTAGTAGTACTATTCTCAATGTAAAATGGTGATGGTAGTTTTTGTAATTCTTAAAAAATTCTCTCCAAGTATCTGTAAAATGTTCGATTGGAAAAATAAAGGTAGTATTCTTAAGTTTAAACTTTAAAGTTAAATGTAAGCATGCAGAGGGCTCACAGATGGGATCAATTTATGCATAATTTTTACCCTTTTCTGTGAATAGTTCTATGTGATTTCTAAGCTGTTAGTTTTCTCTGGGGTTTGGTGCATTGCATAAGTCAAGTGTATATATCTTATGTGTGTGTATACATCTTATATCTATCAATCTAAAATAATCATTGAGATGCATTCAATTCAAATTAATTAATCAGTGCAGCAGGTTATTGTTGCTAATCGTGTATCTTTCTATTTTTCTTGTTCTTTTCAAGCAAACCTTTTGACTGGTTTACGTAAGATTGTGATTTAAACAATTGTGCGTAACATGTAATGGTTTAACTGCGTGCACGAAATGATATTATACTGTTTACTTTCTACTTAATCTGCGATATTTCCCCATTTTCCTGTTTTATAACTCATTTTTTACAAAAACAAAACAAAACAAAACATTTTCAATTTTCACAAATCCTTGATGATGATGGTGATTGATGGTCAATAATCTTGTTGATGAGGATGATTGATGGAATCCCAACATTACTTGTGACGAAGGAACGGGGCGAATTTCTTGTACGTTCCATTTTATTCTAATTAATACTAAATTACTTAAACTTATCTGTGATTAAGCCAAGCCTTTTTGTAAAATCTTTTTATACCCACGTCGACAAAAACCACATATTTGACATTTTTAATCAGCTTGTTTTTGTAGATTTGATATATTCAGTGATTGCTTAAGTTCTACTTATGACTTATGTAATTTTTATTTACGTAAAGTTGCTTAAACGAATGTGTCTCAATGATTATATTATGATTTTATTCCAGCATTTTTGTTGAAACGTTTGTCTCATTTTTCGCAAGAATCCCCTATCTATCTTTCTATCGCTCTCATTGTGTCTCTTTATGCATGCGTCACACTTTTTATCCAACCAATCGATCACACCACACAAGGTTTTGCAATTTGTAATATATGTAGTAGATTCTCTGTTCTCTCTGTTGTATATTCTTTTCTAATTTCTCGTGCTTCTAGTTCCCCTTTTTTGTCGACAAATTAGCGAGAATGGGAATGTGAGTGACCTTTTTTGTACTGAAAATCAAAAAGGCTCACTCAAAGTCCGTCTTTTTTTCTTTTTGTATGTTGACATCCTCTTTGTCTTGATTTTTCTAATTTTACCAAAGGCCTAAGAGCATACAATACAATCAATGCGTTGAATGAATGATGACTACTGACTGAAAACAGAACACAGCCTGCCCATTGATGTGGATCGGCTCAACGCTGAAGTTCTCAATCGCTCTAATGACCTGTTGGAAGCTTTAGATGACGCTAGATGGTTGCCCAAAGGGACTTTGGAAATTCCTATCACCTACTGATCAACCAACAAAAACTACAACTATAATTACCTACTAGACTTAATTCATCATCAACCTATTCAGCCTGCCTCCTCTTTTTCACTAAATGAATGATTGAATGTCAAGAACAAGATTCAGTTGAATGTGCGTGAGCAAGATTACTTCAAAACAAAAGAATCGGATTTATATCAATTGCGGAAAAAGAGTAAGGATTCATTTTTTTCTTCACTTGGATGGATTCAGATTTTAAAAATTATTTATTCATCTCCAAAGTCTCCTAATACTTTATAGTTTACTTCTTTTTAACTATTATTTCTTTAATATCTGTTCATTGATTATTATAATATTATTATATCTCGTATATTATTTCTTTTACTAAAGTTGGTTGATAAGTATGTAATGTAGGAAGGAGGAGTAAACGTATATTTGTAAATAAGGGTATGGTATATAGCTATTATACAATTTAGCGTCAAACATCACGTGTTATATTGTTTTTCAGTTCAGCCTCAGTCAATTTTTTTCGGGATAAGTTTACATGTTACATGTCTAAATAAGTTAATTTTAATTAAGTTATTATAGGAAATAAGGATATATAAATAAAATAGAACGCATGTGTGTAAATAAACGTTGTAACGTTCTTAGGGTGTCTTGTTCTTTGTTTAAGATAATATTATTGTTGTAAGGTTAGAGCCGAATATTGTGTTTACTCAATTATTATTGTTGTCCTCTTTTGTTGATTTGATTATGCATGTTTTTTTGTATGTTAAGATGATTGATATGCCATGTCAAAAAAGGATAATGTTCTTGCAGTAAAGAATCTTTATAAGCGGTGTATGTAGTAGGCAGTATTTTTTGTTTACTCGTTTATTTTCCAAACATTTTCTGATATGATATAACCCAAGTGTCTTGCATCGAAAAAATGTCAACTCTTTTTGGGAAAAACTGTTTGCATTTGCATTATTGTTGTATATAAAAATCAATCATTCATAATAATATTATTAGTGAATAGTTGTTGTATGTATATATAGCTGTGTCATAAAAACTGGAAATTAGACAGTCGTTTAAAAATAATAAGATCTTCAATACTAGTAATTATAATATTTAAAAAAAAATGCATCGGACTTATATAGTATGGCTATTTCTCTATGCTGTAACTGTTGCGGCGACATGTTAAAAATAGCCATTTTAAAAACTGTGCTACTATTTATACTACTACTTGTACTGTTGTTGTATTGATAGTATATATCGTATTACAAAAGTAGTCCTTAATCGTATCGTCGTAAATTTTTTTAAATGAAATGCATTTGTAAATTTGTATTTGTGTGTACATGTAGGAGCAGGAAGAAACACTGAAAAACGTACGTTTGGGGTAACATGAATGTTTAAATTTAATTATATAAGAGGTAGGTGGTAAATTATCAAAAGTTATTAGAACATGATCATTAGAATGTACACAAGCAACTGTGAAAGGAAGCAAATAAGAAAGTATGAAAGACATTGAAAAATTGATATGCTATTAGATTTGAGGTACAATTTGCTACTAATTATGATTATGTATTTATTACGGGAGAAAACAAAAAATAAATATTTGTATACCAAACCAACTATACTGCTGCGGTTTAAAGCTATAAAAAAATAGAAAAATTCAGATGAGAAAAGAAAGTTTACTTTTTCAATAGTATTGGGGTCTACGGCACAGCACGTGCACTTTAAATAGGTGTGTATTTTTTAAGCAATACATGGGTACGTTGTTATGGGAGGGTATTTGGATAGTAGTCAGATAGTCATTTAGACAGAAGAAAATGAGTCATCACAAAATAAAAATAGTGATTGTAAATTATAAATACAATACATTTTTGTAGTAAATTAAGTATACACACCATTCTATACTGCCTTGCCTTAATTATTGTTCTATTAAATAATATTATCTAACAGTTAAATAACTGACTACTATTCTGGATAGGAATTTATAATAAAATCATATTATGTTATGTAATTATGTAAAGGAAATGGACGCTCAGCGAGCGACATTCAAATTTTTATTGTCAAAGATGATACCATTTTATGAAGTGGGTCAACTGTTATAAAGTAATTCTAGAGAAAGAAATCATTATTGTTGTGATGACTGTTTGTGGACTGAACTGTTCATAAATTCATTTACTTACTCTCTTCTTACAGTTCATATATAGTTGGTTATTAATAATAATAGCTTATGTAAGTATAATAATAATAATTATAATTATCGTATCGTGGTAATTATCTCATTGATTTTTTCTAGAGATTTATTACTATATATATACAAACCACACTATTTAATGATATTGGGTGGTATAAAATTGTCTTTGTAGCCGTGCTAAATAATAATATGTATTCTAGTATTAGCATGTACAACTCTCCGTTCAGTTTATAGAATAATATATATTATTAGGTATGCTGAAAGTGTCGTAACGACTTGTTGTTTTCCGTTTTATTAGATAAAAAAAAATGATACATGGACTATCCTAACACGCGCTATTTTGAAGAATTATTACAACTTTGTACGCTGCAAAATATATAATATTTAAAAAGAAAAATGAGATGAATAATGCATGTTATAATATCGGCAATACTTTGAACATATTATATATTATGATAATAATGATTATATAAGATGCTTAATATGAAAAGATCAATAACGTAAGAAAAAAATAAAAATAAAATCAGAGACGAATTTTTGGAATGCCTAAAAAATAATAACAAATACATAGATTTGTCGCATTGTCGTACTATTTGCTAGTGTTATTGAATGATACTACTACTGTCAACTGTGCTACAACGCAAAAGAACTATTAATTAACCAACTTGTTTCAAAGAAAAAAAGCCTAAAAATCGCTAACTTTAAGCAATCGCTATTATGAATATATACGTATATACACATACATACAACATACATACATATAATAATAATATAGTCTAAAACTAGAAATAGTTACAAATTATTACATTTTTATTGTACATTATTTACCTAAAGAGGTTCAAAGGTTGGCCATGGTTGCTCAAAAACACTGTATATATACATACATATTTATCATAACAAGATTTTTACAGGCTCGTTCGTAAAAAATATGCAGTTTTGTCGACGAACAAATAGTTTTTATTAGCATTCTTTGAAGAAATGAATTTTTCCATTCATAAAAATCATCACAAAAATAACAAGTAGACAAAATATTGTAATTTTTAGTCGAATTATAAGTAGTTAACTATAAAAAGAACACAGTTGAAAGTTGAAAAAGAACAGCTCCTTATACATTAAAAGTATATAGCGATGCGATGATGATGACTATTTTTTAAAACAATAAAGTCAATAATGTAATTCATTAAAGAAAAAAAAATTAATGTTATATCTCGACTTATAATAGTTTAGCTGGGAAAAATTGAAATGAAAACAGCCTTTTATTCCGCTTAAAACGTATACCGTAAAACCAATACCTTTTCATTAATCTTGTTAATTAGTAGATTGTAATAATTAAAATGTGTACCAAGTAACGTCTGCCTAAAATACCTACGTTGTTAGTATTTTTGTGTCTACTTATTTATTTCACATTTTTTCTCATTTAAAATCAAATCACCAATTTATTATTATTATTATGATTATTACTGTGCTATTTATTAACATTATTTAGTTCATAGTTACATATATAGTGTCAGTATCATTATTATTATTATGATTATTAACTTGATTATTGCTTGAATACGTGCACACATTTTATGATGATCATATTTAAAAGAAAATACTATTATAAAATATAATACACACACAAATATTTAATTTGCGCTATATAATGATGTTGAAGAAGATGATTTCATAATGAGACTGAACGTACCTCCATACATACAATTTATTATTAATTATTACAATTTACAACAATGATTACTTATTATGATTATTCTTATAACAGTTAAATGATAATAACAAATTAATATTTACATGCATCAATTTACTTCTTACAACAATTCAATGATTATATACATCTAAACCAGTAAAAAAATACTTTTTTAATCCAGTGTGTGTCTTAATTATTGTTAGCCCATCTAATTTTTTTCTACCAATTTCTTCTTCAGAACCGATGATCCTCACTTCCATTCTTATTCTTTGTGTTTGTAATACAAACTTGTCTTGTTGTTGTAATACAAGTCTGCTGACATAAATTGTGCTACAATTCAATAGTAGGGTGTATCTTTTCGCTGATATAGTAGTATTTCGCATTTTCGCCCAAAATTATTCAACGATTATTTGTCTGCCTATGCATATAACATGCAATTAATGTACTGAATTCCTGAATATAGGCTTAATTATGTAAAACTAAATTATAAAAAAATTAGTATATAAAATCATGTCATGAATATATAATTCCTCTCATATATATAACCAAAACTTTTGATACAGGAAACATTTGGTAGAGTTGAACAGTTTTGTGCTGCGTATAAAATGACTAGGTAATAATTAAGTAGGCATTTTTAATGAAAATATTAATATTAGGTTTATGAACCAGTTGTCATCAAGCAGTGCTTGAGTTGAAGCTCATTCATTTGTTATTACATCTTTAAAAAAAATTATATATAAAAAACTGAAGAGGTGCAACAAGGAAAAAATCATACAGGTTTAAATAAAACGTAAGAATTGGATTTTTAATATTCAGAATAGGTAGGTAGTTCAATTCAATGAGTAAATCTTGCTGACCAAAAGATTATAAATGTATGGCAAATATTATTGTGACTATTCGCTTTTTGTAGGGTAAAATGTATAATAAATAAATAATTTACTACTACTACTATTACTACTAATTATAAACGATTCATCCACACATTCATATTTTCTTATGTGTGGCGATTTGATGAATATGTGATGCCGCGATATTCAGCAAAGCTAATTCGCAAAAACTAACAATTAAAATTATATACATACAACAACAATTTTGTCCCGATTACAATAATGAAAAAAAATAATACTTGATAAAAAAAACAGAAAATTTTACAATGATTTTTATTATTGCCAATATGGTCGATGGTTTGTCATTTGCTATGTACATACATATACAAATTTATACAGTCAATAATGTCCTATAACAATAATAACTATTTGTAATTAATTACGATTAGGAATTGACAATTTTAAAATATATTGGCAGCCAATTTCAAAATGTTGTAATAATGGCAAAAGGAGCTATATGAGGTCTGTCAGAACGAAAAGAAATATTAAAGTATCCTGAAATAAATACAGTTACTTTTAGGTCCGTAGTGTATCATGCGTAAATACGGATGTAAACAAATCCTTAAAATAATAATAATAATGATATAGCAATTATTCGACGCATCGGTAAAAGGCATGGCGTAATTGAATAATATTTTAAAAATGTACATAAAAACTAGGATAGTTACTTAAGAAAAATGTAAAAGCTGTATAATGGGGTATAAATGATGATCAGGTAAAAAAAATATCAGACAGCAAAATAAAATTTGTCAAGTCTGTTCAATGCGAATTGTGAATTGTAGAACACAGAAACCTTAAGGTAAATAGGATTATTATTGTTATTCATATAATACCTAGAGTTTCAAGTTGAATGCATTTTTGTGCTCTGATTGCTGCCTCTCATGTTAAATGTTCCAGTAAGCTAGATGAAGAATACAATAGTGTAAAAATGGTGAATTTGTATTTGTATTTGGTATATGACATGTGAATCATTTATGTAATAATATTATAGCTGTAGAAATGTACATGAAAAACATGAAGAAGTTTTTTGTAAGTCATGTCATAAAAAATGTAAGTTCATAAAATATAGTTCATAGTTGATGACGATGAAGATATGGTACACCTTTCCCCAAAAACGATGTTTTTAAGAATTGTAAATTTCTTATGAAGAAAATGTCGCCCAGTCATCGTACAATAATAATATACAATATGCAGCAGAAAGATTATGGTTTACTTTTTTCTCAATAAAATTTTTGTGTTTTGGAAATAAATTGGGTGCTTTTTACACACAAAAAACCTATAATATTTCAAATAGTAACAAGCATATTTATTTTCAACATAATGTTTTTGAAAAATTATCATAAATCATAAAACTAAACAATAAGCATTATAAAAAGTGATAAATACATAACATTTAAATATATATGTAAGTAAAGTAATGCATTAAAAAAATTCACGAAATGGGGATGCTAACAAAGCCATGTTCCTCATCATCAGCCAAACGTTCAAGCTCCTCTGGGAGACCCCTCACAATTCTGTCCAGGTGCTCCTGTGGGGTACCCTGAACACCGAGTATGGAAGCATTTGCAATCACACTCATTACAACGTTTGGTCTGTCTTGCCATTTTAAAGAAGCGGCGGATGCAGCTAAAATTATTGATAAAATATGTATACGTTATTATTAATTTAAACATGTATCATAATAAATGTATACAATATATAATGCTCTATCTACCTGTGTGCGTCCACTGAAGCCCCATCAGAGGCACAACTTGAGATACAATATACTGTCCAAACACTCTCTGGTCGTCAGCCTGTCCCCTGGGGATCTCCATTTGAAACTGCTCGTAGGTGATAAAGCCGGCACCCCATCTAAACGACATGAGCAAGTACCTCAGTACATGCCTTGGCAGTAAACTCAACATTTGCATATAAATCTTGACTATTTGGGCATGATTCGCCCTAGGATTTTCCACTTGATCATGGATTGACTTTAAAAAGGTTTGTTTGTTCCCAGCCTGTATTGCAGTGCTGGCAATGCAGGCACACTTGACGCAAGATAAACGTTTATCGTTTGTCAGCATTTCACTATCAGACTGTGGCACATTTTTTAATGGAATAAGAACACTTGTCTGGCATTTCCCTTGTGTGGGAACTCCTTTCTCCTCAGGTATATTCAGGCATTTGTGCCTTCTACCCCGACTAGTTAACCCCTCGAGAAACAGTGTGAGCTCTACTGCGGAACGCGACAACTTGGGTGTTTGAGTTGCACACGTTTTCCATATAAGAATTTCAGAGAGTGTGGACCATCCAGCGTATGCTGAATCAACTGGAGAACTTGAACCGTGAGTGGACACTTCATCACAAGGCACAATTCCCTCGGGAGTTTTTACCATGATCCTCGCAAACTGGAATGATCTGAGGGGGAGGTAGACTAGATTTGTAAATTTTTCCAGGATCATGTGATACAGAAAATGGTATTGTCCATTTTCAGTTTCTCCAACAGTGGCTTCCGACTCTTTCTTCTTTTGTACTTCTGCCGCAGTGCTTATCTGAACAGATTTAACTTGTTGGAGGAAATTGCCTCTTTCACTTTCACTCAAAAGCATATGTCGGAAAATGTTCATGAGACCTTGGGAATCAGTCACGGAGCGATGTATTCTTATGAAGAGGGCACTTCCACATGTTGTCCCTCTGCCAACTGTGGTAGTTCCCAGATAATTGGAATACACGAGGATTTCCCAGAGAGGTCGTCTGTTGGGAAAAGGTAAGGTCATCAAAGTGCCCACAGCCTTTTTCAGACCAAGTTCATCTGTAGGCTGGTTAATTTGACGAATGTGCTCGTGGATTAAAAAGTAATTTGCTTTTTGCCAAAAGTAGTAGCCACAAAATGTAGATGGTATTTGGGTAAGTTTTGAGAAGGGATTTGTCAAGGACTCCTCATCTTGACTTTGTTGAGAATCGTTGGGGTAATCCAATAAATTTTTGCGGAAGTCATCACGAAACTAAAACAAATGCACATTGCCGTTACATATTCGTCGATATGAATAATATTTAGAAATATTATTTAATGTTCATCGATAGGTTTACTTACAACATCCACGTTAATTGTGCCCTCAAGTTCCACAATCAGACCCAAACTAGAACGTGAACTCTCCCAAAATCGGTCCACAGCATAGAACGATTCACAATCGTCAAATGACTTGATAAACTTTCTCTTGAATATCTTCACTATAACCCACAGCACTCCATACTTCCAGATAAATAGGAATCCAAAGATAGTCAATAGGAACGGGGAAAGGATCACAAATATCAGCCAGGCCAGTAAGGCCTGTGAAATCTTTACGAGTTTGTCGGATAAACTTTCCATTTCATCTTCTTTTAAAGGATTTATAGTGTACATTTTACACTGTACTTACCACTAAGTGTCCATATAGTTACATTTTGACACAGTTAACAAGTTTATTTTGGACACTCGGCGAACTGATTGTCATCACTTCACTATTTTAAAACATTTTTTGTCAGCACTATACTTTAGCACTTTACTGCATGCACGCACTTTGGCTAAACATTATCTACATTTTTCCCTTCGACAACAGCTACAGTTAAGGAATTACTGAATGTGAACCTAACTTTCGTTATTCTGGTAGACATTTTCATGAACTTTTTGCATCCAATTACATCTTATAAATGTGGTTTCCTGTCACTCCAAAATATTGCTTTGTTTCTTCGTTTACGGTATTATGGTGTACAAACTGTAATAATATTTATCAAGTACAATAATAATAGCTATTATTGTTCAACCATAGGTGACTGCAGCTGGATTCCATTACTCTGAAAACAACAATGAAACAAAAATATTTAGTTAATGCTTTAGTGCACAATAACAGTTGTTGTATTTTGTAATACTATATTTTCAGTGGAACTCTCATTGCACACTAATTTGTATAATAGTTGGGTGACTGCGCAAAAACAAAAAAAAGGAACAGAAATGAAATCAAAACAATAAAGTTGCTCTATCTAAACAGAGATTATGTTTATACTCTATACATATAAACTTGTTGCTTTTTGAGTTGTTTTTTTTATCATCAAGTGTGCCGCTACAGTAATCTAATCTAATTACGAAAGTCGTCCAGAAGTATAATTATTTGGTTTGTTGTATAATTTGACTTCATAATAATTGTCAAATATTTTATTGCCCAATTTCACCACGAAATGTGCAATTATGTACGTTTGTATAAAGTATAATATAACTGCTATATTAACGTACGTAATAAACGTAAATGAGACTGTCAATGCAATAAAATTGCATTTCTTGTTTGTGTGTATAATCCGCAGAATGTGAATAATTAGTGCGGGGTTATGAGGTAACATTAATTCATCTTTTTAATGTGCTCAGTGCCTGTGTAGTATAGACTCACTCAGTAGTACTTGATTTGGAATATTATAATATCGTGTTTATTCACAATGACAATAATTTTTTACCTCGACACAAGCACAATAATTATTTCTAAATGCCAAACACTCAAACCGCCATAAACTTGACTTGTGGAAGAGAATCAATCAATTTATTTTTCAATACTAGTACAGACTTATGCATAATATATATGTATTTATTATTGGTAACTTGAGACTTGTGTTTCTTCAGGGGTTTCTATCTCACATGTCACGAGAGGTTATCTAAGAACCCATAAAAAAAGTGGCTGTATGTCCATGAGCCATGGTCACATTGCATATGAGATGTAGTATGCAAAGAAATGCAATGTGGTTTATTTCTGGCTTCTCTCCATTCACTTCCACACTCCTTAGAGCAGATATTAAATCCAAACTCCAGAATAAGAATAATAATTAATAATAAAGTCACTCACGGCTACGGCTGAAACCAACGCACTAACATTAACAATCACTGTTGCCAATAATTGACTACAACAATGCTCTAAAATGAAGGCTTATAAATTGAGCTTACAGTTTCATAAATTTTATGTATATACATACATATATACCTATAGTGTTTACAGACTGCGTGACAACAACCCTTTGAACTATTAAATTCAATAAATTTGACGATTCCCATAAATTAAACATTTCCTCATTCCATTCTCTTTGTGACAAGGGTCGTTTTCAACTTTTGATGTCTGAATCTGCTGCGTGTACACAGTCCCTTATGATATGCGTGTATGCACAATATCTAATTCATAATCGTGTCAAACAACAAAACTTCAATACTGGTTTGTATTTAGCCACTGAAAGTTTAAACTGGACGGATTTGTCAGCTTTGAAAAGAATCGAAAGCATGAAGTACTACACACAAAATGTTTCAATTTCAAACATAAATTTTATTCTGGGTGACGTCGGCTATAAGATATGCCTTGCTTGCTAAATACGCAATACTATGATACGATGACTAATATAAGTGGAATGAAAATATTACTTGACCTGTTGTTTGTTTGACTGTAGAAAGGTAAAAAAATAAATATATGATGAGTAATCTAATAAAAAGGGAGATAGAAAAGAACAGTGCGAAGGATTCGCCAACAATCAACAAACATGCGTGATTGACTGACAGTTTTGAGGAATTGATGAAATTGACAGGTAAATAGCAAAAACAAAGATTGAAGAAAACCAAAAAGCAAGATTTTGTTCCTTTTCTTATTTCTATTATTGCTTGTACAATAAAATAAACTTGTTTTTGTTTTTGAAGCAATAATAATAATAATAATAATAGGCAACGGATTGAAATTTTCGGAAAGCAATTATTTGAATGTTTTAAAGTTTGCGTGTGGATGATTATTATGCTATAGCACATTGCTCTAGATGTAAAACAATATCTTTGTAGCGAAATTCTCGAGTCTCTGCTATCCTATCACTCATCACTTTTTAAAATGCCAAGATGACTAGGTATTATGTATGTGTAGTATAAACTTTCTCACCGTTCTTTTCTCATCCCCCAACTTTTTTTTAAACAAAGTGCACAGCTCTCAACAAAATCATTGCAATTTTGAAAAAATAATAATAATTATTCCTTTGTTTCTCCCTCTCTCCTGTGATTTCTGATGCCGACACAACCAATTTAGTTTTCTCTACTACCACACGCACACAGACAAAAAGGAAAACGTTGTGCGCAAAAGCAGAAATAGGTATGGAACGAAAAAATAAATATAGGGTGCTAATTCATGGAATAAAAATATTCTCTATCGTTACGTTGTGGCTTTACAGATATACCAGGAATTTTAGTCTTGTGTATACAGAATAACTGCGCGATATCTTTTAACCACATATTTATTACAAGGAAGAAGTGGTAAAAGTATGAACTCATGATGATGACATGGGTGAACTTTTCATAAATGATATTTTTACCTACAGATGGATTATTATTATGTATTTTATTCAATTTCGCTGCATGTCAAAGAATTGAGTTGGAATCACAGAATTAGCAGGTTTCATTATTCATTACGTTGTTATGTCAAAATAATTCAAATCATTTTTTCTGGTGTATACCACAATTAACGCAGTAAACAGCTTACGCTCAACATAAATATATTTTCCGTTAAACCGTTCCGTCATATTTTACGTATGTACAAAACACAAATAGCTACGTATGTATGTATGTGGTGAGTTGCTAGTTTATGGTTTTTTATTAAATTGCTATTGCTAACTGACGATGACAAGCCAAAAGTGCATGAAAATGCTCTAGTTTTTTTTTTCTCCTGTAAATGTCCCTACAAATTCCAAACGCTAGCAACAACCACACAATCTACGAGGTAAGAGGCAGATGAAAAATACATATTGAGATACACGCCTTTTGGTAGTGATGAATGAGTGCTCTTGAAATATTTATAACATTTCATTCCAAAACGTAGATTTGCTGTAGTACATAATCCAGAGAGAGAGGAGGATGACGAACGATGACACGTACAACGTACAACAGAAAATATATACAGTATACAGCCATAAAAAATACATGAATATTATTAGACAGTCTTGTACTAGGAAATGTTGAAAATGAATGACTCAAAGCCATCTTAACGTTTCATCATCGTCTTGCATTAAACGCATTGTTGTTAACACTTTTGTGCAATGTGCATCTGCGCATATATGGAACTTTACAACAACAATACATCGGACTTATCAGAGCAACAGTACGTTAGATAAGGGATTGCCCCACTCCCATTTACGAATCTATCGAGCTGGTTAGCGGAAAGCAAAAACATACTTTTCATGCGTCAACTTTATGGTCTATTATTATTTGAAAGGAGACGACATTTACTGTTTATTTTCCTGTATGTAATTAATTTGTCTTAAATGCTGTATTTTGTATTATTGTATAAGTAGGTTTTTTCATTGATGAACTTTCGAAATTAATATGCAGATTACAAGTTTACCTGATGTTTGCACTTTATCTAAACTGCATTAACTTTATAGACTGCTTGTTTAAACACATGTATATTCACTAATCTTAAACAAAATTGCTCAAAAGATGATCAAACTGCTGCGATTATTACGCTGAGCATTTATATGGCTCACATCTTTGTTCTTTATGCATCTTATGCCCGCTACTTGCGTTACTACTTTTCTCTGCTTGTTTGCTAAAAAAAAAAGAACCAAGTTAGTAGGCAATTTTATTTTTTTGGTAAAATCAGTAAAATGATTACCTAAATATGATGTAGAGATATACACAAAAGGATTAACTTGTCAGGATAATATACAATAGTCAGAGCACTTTTTACTTTTAAATTCTGATTTGATATTTTACAAAGATTGATTTTTTGGTTGATTGATATTGTAACGAGTTCTTTTTTATTAGATGCACAACTTCAGCAGAAAAACAATGACTACTGTGCCACAGCTGCAACCTGTTTAACAGCAATTTGCATATTAAAGAAACATGTATTCCAAGAAGGTAATATGATCTTTCAATACTTTGAACAGCAACTAGGATAATTTGATATGGTCTCCAATAAATAATGGACTAGTCTGGTCTCTTTTTTTATTATATTTTTAAAACACGTGTAACTGTTCAAGCAAAACATGCAGAAATTTAATTTACTATCACTATTTGTTTCTGCGCAAAATTTAATTGTTTACTCTTTAGCCACCTGTTGTTGCTTGCAATATACAAATACCCCGCTTAAAATGCGAATATTTTTTTTTCTTTTTCCTTTTCAATTTCTCAGAAAAAAAAACACAACAAAAATTTTGAATATCGAAAGGATTTAGAGGCAATGTGCGTCCGTATCCGACGAGCTGTGAAGTTTCATAGAACCATGTCGCCTTTATTCCTATACGAACACTCAACACCCCAGCAATAAAAAAATATTTGAATTTCAAATTTGAACGTTATTTACAGAAAGTACAAGTGCACTTTAGTATAACAGCCACAAAACTTTAAAAAACTGAAACCGGAAAGATTATTTTAATTTTCATACAAAAAAATATTCCCACGATGAATATTCAATAATATTTCTGCAAAATATATCAATGTCGAGTCGAATAAATAAATAGCAAAACGTGACATGTCTTTTCCTCGCCTCGGCTGTCAGTAAATAATAGTTGCACGTGTTATCACTTTTTTCTGTTTGCACTGCGGTAGATGCAGCGTAGAATGCTAACTTGTCGTGCCAGACCATGCCAAGGGATAGGATGAAACTGAAACGATGTTAATGAAATGCCAAGCCGGCTTGCCTAGTTTTGATCGTTTTTTTTACATATATTTGTATGTTAGTCTGTGTGTGTCGCTGAAAAAAAAAGAGGAATGTGTTGGAGTGGACTGCTAGAAATTTTACAATATTTGCATTAAACAAATATAACAAAACCCCAAACCATCTAACTACCATATTTACTTGACTGTCACCAGAATAGTCACACTTCTGTAAACTCTGTTTGCCATTTAAGCACATCCAATAATATGCGATGTGATACTATGAATATTCATGAGTTTCGTTTTCATCCTCCTTTCATTCTCATCATCATCACCGCATCGTCATGATCCTGATTACAGAAATAAACAAAGTTAATCATCGTCATATGGTATTATATATATGACATGTACCCAGTCGTTACCAGTAAAGAGGGAATTTTGGGAGTACATCAATGTGCAAATCAGACTACTACTGTTAGCGTGTCTATCATCGCATCACATGAAGACTTTTATGAACACTTAAAATATACTACAAGCTTGTAGTATGTTGTTCGAAGAGTCATAATAATATGTGCCTTACTCGACTCGACTCCATCGAAAGCAATAATTGAGTTTGATTATGCTAATTTGAAAAGCTAATATGCATTGTTTGAAAGAGATGATTACGGGGCTGGTTTGGCTATCAAGTACTAGTGAGTGACTCACTACTACTTGAACACAACACAGTTAACAATGACTGCAATTTGTTTGTGCGCGCAGTCAAAAAAATGTACACACAGAAATAACAGGACGCGCAGCAGCCTAGGTTGAGACAAAGAAGAATGATAATAAAAGATAGAGAGGCACGTGCTATATCCTATAGTGCTCCCCCATCTCATATCCTAAAAAAATCTTAACCATTATCAGCACTCCCGCATCCTTCTACACAAACAAATTTGAAATTCCTCTTGTTTTATGATTCCATTTCATTTCCTCCATTCATTATATTATATTATGACAAGCTCTGCAGGATTTAAAAAAGTGTCATCTATCACCATCATCACCCTTTTCTTACTCGTTCTACATAGCCTTTACTTGTAAATGAGCAAGAAAAAACTTGAAGATGAGAAGATTCTCTCGTTAGACCCTTTCAGTGGAGCATAAGTGTAATAAAACATCCTTTCATCAAACTACAACTCTGACAATCAAATTTTCGATTAGCATCAGTCATCATCATCGTCGTCATCATCATCTTAATCATCGTCAAATGCAGATTGTTAAAATACCACCACCAAGAAAAAAAGGGCACATGGGAATTAGTGTGTGCGCCTTTGATAATAGGCATACACAAAGTACATAAGCACATCGCAAATATTTCTCACGATGACGTTGTCATCGTCTTCATTGCCAATAATAATAAGCATCATTAAACTGTTTGATGGTATGTATGGTGGTTGATACTTTGGTACATTTATGCTTTCTTTTTCCTTCGGATGAACAAATAGTATGGCTCATTTTTGGTTGCACGCAGAAAGTGGAACATTTCACTCCCTTGATAATCATAAAGATAAACAGAGTAAAAAGCACACAGAAAATATAAACATGCCTTGCGATAATAATGAAAAGATTTGAAGGGATTGACATTTTTTTGTCTCGTTGTATCATGATCGGATCACATATACACAATCATACAAATGAAAAAGAGATTCAGAACAATTTACTTGTATTTTTATATTTTTATGATGACAAGGAATGGGAATTGTTTCTTTAAAAAAATAATTCAATTCGAGAGAGGAAAAAAACAATGTTTAATGATCCATTCTAAAATAACGTCATGTAGTTTCGCACACTATTTACAGTTGCAATTAACGTCTCCATCTCCCCTAAACAATAATTTTGAAATGAAATGAAGGGACAAAGGATTTTTACCACTGTTTGCTTGTATGTATATTGCATTACTGCACCCTCAATTCAATACGTATTTTACAGAAATATGGTATACCTAAAATCCTTGTTTTTTATCGGTCGTGTCAATTCTCTAAAAAAGACCTTTTTGGTCGGCGGAATTCATCTTGTTAATCACGTTAAAGCGGTTTTGAATTGAAAGTATTTGTCTACCTGGTTTTTTTGGCTTGGTACTCATGTACTCCTGTTTAGTAGTATATATTGCAGTAGTGAACATCTAACTAAGTAAAAACTTTGTGCATGACTTTGATCGTTCGTTCAATTTTGGGTATTTTATTTTAACGGAATTTTTGTGTGTGATGAAGGGAGCGGATCATGAGAAATCCCAGCAAACTTTGTTGGTTTTATAAGTTTGTTAAGTACATAATGTTGATGCTGGTGTATGTAATTGCATGCAGCGTGACATGTGGTGTGTTACTTTTAAAAAGCGTAAACATTTTGTTGAAAAAGTCAACTTTATGCATGGCTTATATTTCAAACGAGATAAACTGTTACTTTAAATAGCTATACATACCGCAGTAGTGTGTTTATATCATCACTTTTCCGAGATAAATAAGTATTATGATGGTTTTCTGTGTTTTGTCATTTTTGGATTGGATGGGTGCTTATGTGCCAAGTACAGGAAGTACGGAAGTGCACTGTTGACTTTTATTATAACGGTACATGGGTAATAAGTGGCGGATGACAAGTAGGGGCTGCCAGTTATTACTGTGTCTGCAATGTGCAACGAGCTTTGTAGTACATAATCAAGATGTTTAATGATGACCATGTACGTATACCTATCTATCATTATGATATCATGATGATGGTCCTTGTCTTGCAAACTATATAAGCTGCCCTAATAATTTTGCGCTGATATGATATCAAAAAGTGTGCTTCTTGTGTGCTAAAAATAAACAAAGTTACTACTACACTACTACTGAGAGCGAGATTTATAAAATAAAAATTTGAAAGAATAATAATTATCCCAATTTAAAGATAATGACAGTTGCTATTTGCTCACTGACTTATAAAATTAATTATCATGCTAACATACATTTTTTTGTAATATCCATAATATTTCAAAAAATAATAATGAGGGCTTACATAAGTAATGGCAAAATTCCTGTACATATAATAATAACACAACGTCCGTCCGGTGGACAACGTTTAAATGGTTAGCACTGAGACGAGACCACAATCAATTCAAGTTATGGCGACAATTTTCATAAATAAACAATTAACCTATCGTTAGTGTAATAATATGCGCCTTCACGTTTTACTACACTGTAAAATTGTATTGTGCTCTGTACTACTTGATTCAGCAGGCACCCCACACTACTACAAAGGGAGATACATAAACACACAGGAAATCTTTCTTAATTGGACGTGCGACAAAATTCATAAAATATACTTATTATAAGGTACAATGAAGTATTGAAAAGTGACTCACCAGTCGAAATAACAATCATCAGAGCGCTTTAAATCGGAGAATGTTATTTTAGAATAATCCTTAATTATGTGAACGCACGATCAGCCAATCAATGCAAAATAAAGCGCGTGGTCACGCTAAAGATAACGCGTCAAACTGCTACACCACAAACATTGATGCTCACACGAGGTGTATATAGAGATGTTTTAAACAAACTAGTTGGATCCTTTGTCAACGGCTGTTTCTTTGTTAAAGCTGAGAATTACTGTAAGATATCGTCAATTAAAAAAAAAGAATTACATAATATGTAATATTATCCCTCGCACGATTCACTTCATTTCATTTTCCGAATTTTTAAAGCAAATTCCCAACTTTCATGCAAACACACAGAACAAAGTCACACGTAAATACAACACAGCTCACTTGATGATGATGATCATGATCATGATGACAACGTTTACACTTGTAACTGAACGGAGGAAAATGGTTATTATTTTTAAGCTACCAGTAAGCACTTTTACATTGAAATAAATACATGTATTATTTCACGAAAACTATCTTTGCTTGTAGCAAATTTTCCGTTGGTTTTTTTGATTCTTTCAAAGTGTGAAC
>JAHZNC010001645.1:0-18631 GCA_027744095.1 Zhuqinia jingwanae
ATTGTGATTAAAAAAACAAGAGACAGACAGATAGACAAGTCAAAAGCGTGGGGTTAAGATTTTTCTTCAAACTTTCAGACTTTTGTTTGTTTCAACAGCCACAACAGCCAAGATGAAAAAAAACATGATATATAACAATAACAAATGGTATTTTTCAAAAGTGAAAAATATGCAGTTATTATTAATTTTTTTTTGTAAAAAAAAGTTATATTAAAAAAGTATTATATTTTTCTTGGCATTGTGCAAAAAAATATATACAAAAAAATGTTTTTTAAAAATATATATTTTTTTGTAAAAAAAAATGAATTTTGTACACAAAATATCCACTCACTTGATATCCTTTCAACGCTGAAAGGACCATAATACCACATCAATGAATTAGTAGAGAGAGAGAGAAGTGGTAGTATCAGTAGTAGGAAGAGAGGGAGTTTATATATAAAAAACAAACAAGTTGATTAATGTCAGAGTATTCAAGGGGCACACGAAGAAGAAGAAGAAGAAGTAGTGGGGGCAAGTCAGACAAAAGAGAGTTCACGTCTTGGTGTAGTCCAAAAAAATTAATGAAAAAAAAACAATTTTAAAATTTAAAATCGCTCTATTTATGACAGAAAAAGTGTGTAATATATTATGTGTAGATACATTATATTATATGACGCCACACATAATACGATAATAATAATCACTTGGAAAAAAGGAAATGGGTAAATTTTCATTGGATAAAAAAATGTTTAACATTTTTGAATTTATACACACACAGTTTAATAATAATGCAATTTGATATGCACACGAAATCAGTTTTTAAATAAGAAATGACGTGAATCAAATGATAGGAACTTTGAAAAAGAGAATGTATTGAGGTGTGTCACACACAACATTCTGTGTGTGTGTGTATGTTACTGTGTTAAAAAAGATGATTACATTACATGTGTGGAAATTAATAATATGTTGTTGTTTTTGCACGTACCTGAGCCCACCCTCGGAGTCAGACTGACAAGTATCAATGATAGTGCAAGTGGTGGATGGGGCATACGCGTCAATAATCCCGATCCCATTGCTCTTTGGGTCTGCCCCACCATTATTGAGCCCATTGGAGCTTCTCCGTCTCTGCTGATCTGCGGCTGAGCCGCCTCCACCGCTGGCTCCGCCACCTCGACCATCCTGTCCACCCCGATTATGATGATGATGATGATTGTTATGATGATGTCGATGACCGGATCCCTTCTTTGAGCAAGTACACCGTATTCCGACAACAAGAAATAAGCTCAGAGTGGCAATAGCCACAATGACTACACCTATCGTAACTAACGAGTCTTTGGTCATGTGCGGAGTGACAAGTAGTGTAATATCCCGGATGGACGTCGGTCTCGACCGCTTTGTCGCTGGGTCAGTAGAACCATCCGAGATAATTTGTGGTTTTTCATCATAAAATTGATTAGGACCCAAATTGAATTTGGCGATCCCTATAGCCGGCTGCACGCTCGGAGCCAACACTTTAAAGATAAACTCATCTGCTTGGGCTCCTCTCACCGGCATGATGTCATTACTCTGAATTTCGGGATAGTAGACTATTGCACCACGACGAATATCTTCATGGGAAAATCTCGACGCTACACGACCATACTGACCACCACCTCCACCGCTGGTGATTGCGGCAGGAGTGAGTACAAGCTGACCCGTCTCAGCATCTTCCATCTTACCGGTAATATCTCCTCCTGCCATCCCATCACCACCACCACCTCCACCATCACTGCTACTACTACTACTACTGCTCTCGTCTCGTTTATATCTCGAGTTAAGCTTATTACCACCACCTCCACCACCAGAATAATGATACTGTGGTGTAATTTTGAACAGCTGTCCAAATTTAGGTGGGAGGAGGATTTCGTATTGGGGATTAGTTCCTGCATAACAAAATACAAAATACATAACTTACGTTCTACCGCATACATATTTTACGTATTATTTAGAATATTACTTAATATACTTACCGGTCACCACTGCAAGGGGTGATGCATCCAACACTGCTAGATTTAGTGTGGTTCTCATACCGTAGGAAGCGGAAAACTCAGTTTCCCCAGGAGCGACAATCCCACCAACTGCAAATCCTTTGATAAACGAGTTCACCTCTTTGACCCGCCTGAGTAGTGGCACAGAGACCACGTTGACGAGCCAGGATGTTGACACTCGATGGATTTCTGGGTCGTTAAAATGAGCTGAGACTTCAAACGAGTCGTTTGCCACTGACACATCGGTTTGAACGTAGGAAAGCTCACCTTTTGGATTCCACAAACAACCCAGGATGAACAAGAGAGGAAAAAGATCAAACAAGAAAAAAAATTGCAGCTTTATTAGTGTGACTTTCTTCTCATTTAATATAAATGATATATGTATAGCCACACTACATGTTACATAGGACCAAAAATATAGTGACGAAATCCAATACCTTATTATTTTTATACATAGGTAGATACAATGTCATGTACAAATATATACCTACGTATTATATCCCATATAAATTGTAACAAAAAACAACCCATTTTTTATTTTTAGTTTGACTTTCCCTTCATTTCCGTATACTGCCACACATTATACATATATCATACAGCCTAACAAAAAAGGAGAGAGAAAGTAAAGAGATATTGGATTTCAGAAGCGAGAGACATACGACACACACACACACACACACACAAAAACTGCTCTTTTCTTGGCTTGTGTGCTTGTGCCTTCTCCTTTTTAAAAAAAAATCCCTTAAAAGACTTAAAAAGAAGCTTCTCTTTTGCTTGTTATATACATATATACACCCGGGTAGGGATTGAGGCAGGGTGGATGACATGCCTAGTTACATACCTCTAAGGAGCTCATAGTGGGAAAAGACAGAAGTCGTGGTTGTTCGATCCCTGAGCAGAATCTTGCCATGTAGAGGGTATCTGGTTACGTTGTAGCTGAGCCTGGTTACGTGCCCGTTGGTATGAGCATGCAAGTTTACCAGAGACAATGACATTATACTACTCCCCTGCTGTATTCTAATGGGACTTGACTGAGCGGGTAGGGCTTGTAAGGTCAGTGGCTGTACGGGCACGTTCAGAATGATTGATCCGGGTGGATGCTCACCATCTGACACTTTTAAATTTGCAATTACAGGAGCAACGGTACCCGTGTGCATCAGCACCACATTTCCTGCGTCAACGTCCGCCTGTGAGAAAAGGAGAGAGAGAACAAAAAAAATATTATAGACGAGAAAAAAATATATAAAACGTGATGTGAGGTAAAAACCCATTTGTTTGCTTCCGGTTTTACAACAGCTTTAGGTTAGTAGCTTGATAGTATGCTCCCACAAATGATGATGATATTCCATTATGATAAAATGGCAAATATGTATCAAGAGGAAAAAGGTGTTGATGATCATGGTGTGTGTGTGGTGACACCATTTTTTTCCGCATATAGCCAATCAGTTTTTTTTTCACACACAAAAAAATGCCAAGTTCAAGTCAACAGTGTAATTTATCATCAAAGCAAAAAAATAATGTCATTTGATTGTACCTGAGAAAATCGAAGTTGTAGAAGCATAGTCTCTCACGTTATCCATCTCATTTGCACTGATTCTGTTGGAAATTGGGCTGAAATTTCCTAATGATGAGGAAGAAGATGAAATCATGGATGATGATGATTGTGAAGAGGAGGAGGAGGATTGCTGTGAACTCTGTGATGGGTCCGATAAGAGAACAAAACGTCCATGAGAGATTTTTAGCACGTCATATACAATGTGAGCAGGCGGAGTGTCTGGATCTGTCGTCAGCAAGTCATTCCTTGTCAGTTTTCTCCAGTGTTCCTAGAAAAATAGAGAAAAAACACACATACAAGTAGAGTGAGTATCCACTTTTTGTTGTTGTGATGATGAGCGCTTTTCCGGGAGAATGTGTGCGCAAGAGAAAATGAATGACTCTCGATTCAAATGGCACACGCACAACAATTACTATTAGTAGAGATTATAGATCAAAATTGGCAGGCATTTGATAAAAGGATATATAGTATATTTTTTTGGGATTTGATGTTGATTGTCATCGTTTTGTTCGTAGTTTTTTTTCTTCCCTTTTTTCTATTTTTTTTTTGTCTCTGAAGAAAATACAAGTATCAATTGGAATATAGAAAGATGAAAGTGATTATAGGAGGGAAACGAGGGAGTGAGTGAAAGGTTATATATTTTTCTACTTTTTTTCTCGTTTCCTTTTTTTACCTGAACCACGGCTGCAATTGGCATTTTTGGAGTTGCGACAAGGAAGGGTTGGTCATTGATTGGGATGATTTGGATTGGGAGCGTGATGTTAAGAAGCCACGTGGATGTTTCTGTAAATGCATCTCCAGTGCCAGCCCATTCATCCTCTGCGGATGATGATGAGGCTGTCATGAGTGTAACGTTATTTGTTGATATTAGGGCTGTCGTTGAGCTGCTCGTTGTTGTCATCGTCCAAAGCCAAAGGGAAAAACCCACTTGGTCTGAAGTTGTCTCGGAATCATCGTGAACATATTTGAACTGAGTGCCACTTGAGAGAAGTGACGGCAAAATCTCTGCTCCTGGTCGTAGCCTCCTCTCGTCTGACTCGCTCAGCCAACCATGCTTAGGCACGTCCGATACCAATAATCTGAGCGAAGGTTGACCTCCCTTCCAAACATTTCCTAATTTAAAGGACAGGACAAAAAAGAAATACATGATATACGTTCATTATATTCTATAATATGACTATAAGCTTACTATTTTAATTACGCATCTATATAAATTGTGGTACATTGTTTCAAGTTTGCTTTGTAACAAGAAAATGGGGAAAATCTTTAGGATGATTGGAATAGTCAGGTTTAAGTAAAGAAAGGTTATATATAGACAATAGTATACGTCAATTAGCCGAATTCCCTGTAAAAAACTATATACATACATCATCACTGAAAATAAATATGTTTATTCAGTACGCCGTTTATATTTTTTAAATAAGCATAATAAGTGATTGGTGAAATAATGTTAGCATTTATGAAATATGATATATTAATGTTATTTGCTAATCGTAAAAATATTTAGTTAAGTAAGGGCCAAATAGTTCCAAGTCATCGATTTCTGATATTTAATTTATTGAAGATCTGATCGGGGAAGCACTTCATCATAATTATCAATGTCTAATATTTTACTTTACTACTGTGTAACTGGACCCATTGTTGGATGTACCAAAAAATGGCGAGGTAAAAGTTTTCCGTCTACTTTTTTTCTGTTAAAACTTACTTTTTGCACTTTCGGCACCTAAATTTTTTCCCCTCAAAATGACTGAGTATATTCGTAAAAGATAAACTCCACAGGAGTAGGTCAGTAGGTGTTTGTACTCACTTTTTTTCGTAGAAAATTGCACCAAAAAAGTAAATCAAATAATCATGACGACATTGGCACACATATATAAATCCAAACTTTTCCAAATAATCAAGTTACCTCACAAGTTCCACTTAATATATTATGCTGTATACATATTTTTACACCCAAATACAAAGTAAGTAGATAAAACTTTTTTTCCCATATATCATTTTGCCATTCTGTGTATTTACATACACCCACTTTTTTGTCACTGTGAGGGATTTCAACGTGAAAATTTTCTCTGCCTTTTCTCATCACACTAAATATTTTCTACCTTAACATAGGTATATATTTTCATTCCAAAAGATTTACGGGTGTATATCATGATATCTGATATCCTTATGATAAAAAACGTTGGTATGTAATATGTAATTATTACGCTAGTATGAACAAAAAAACACACACGTACACTTCCACTTTTTTCCACGGATATTATAGTAAAAGCAGCAATACTACTTTCATCATGTAACTTCTCAAGTTCATCAATCTCTTTTTCATTTCCTTTTTTTCCCTTGTAACTCAGCTCACAACAACCTTTACTCTCTCACTCTCTCTCTCTTTCCTTCTTTCTATTTTTTTATATATATATCTTCCTATTGTATTTCTCTTATTACTTTTTTCCTTAAGACATTTTTTTACGCTTCTGCTATTCCACTATCAAAGGAACAAGGGGAAAAAAGACATCAAAGGCAAACGCAGCAGTCTTCTTTACTACAAGGATGAATGCTAAGACTTCTTTCAAAGTTTTAGTGTATCTCAGTAATTGGTCTCATTTGACCTTTATATGGAACCCTCCTTTTTAAGAGTTCGGCATTTTGTGTAATCTTTTTTATCGCTGAAATGGCAAAAAGCACAGAGGAGAACTTTTTTTGCAATGTGTTGTAGCTTCTCTCAAAAGAAACAGATGGAATATATATGTATGTATCTACCTATCTACATAGCATGTTATTTTAGACACGTGCTATTATGCGTTGTTCACGTAGTTTAAAAATCTTCTTTTCATATACTTTGCGCAAGCATGATCAAATGATCATTGTACTTGGTACATGTGTGTAAGTATATTATGTATGTATCTATATGCTCAACGTGCAATGCCATTAAATTTAGGTGGTAATTTCCGGATGCGTGCTCTAAAGAAAAAAGTTAATGCGTAGGCACGCATTTCATTTTCACGCGCTTACTCATTTTTACTGCTATTCAATTCCCTTTTAGTATTCATAATTTTCTTCCTCATTTCTTTGTTAAAACGAAAAAAATAAAAGGTTATGTATGTACGTAGGTACATTTCTTCGCGTGCACACAAGGTATGAATAAGTTAAAAGGAAACTATCTTTCACGGGAAGCATCATTCAAAAAAGACCTTATAAAACTTGTAAAAAAAAGTTTATTGAAGTAAATTGAGAGAGAGAGAGAGAGAGAAAATCATTCAGAATTGTCAGATAAGTAAATACCTACTCACATGTGCTTGTAAATGACTTTGGAACTATGTATATATTTTTTCATTCATGTGCACAGAAGAAAGGCAAAAAATTCCAGGAAGTTCAAATTTTCAAACTTTTTGTTGTTAGATCGCCGATAAAACGGTGACTTCCACTCATCATCTTGTTTTTACCCTCGGATTTCCCAGTTATCCTCCTACTTTTGAACCTTTGCTACTACATACAAGACCAGTAAATATTTTTTTTCATGGTATAGTACCTCTTATTTCCGATAAAAGCTTCTGCTTGGTTGGATTAAATTTTAGATCACGTTGTCAGATTTTAGTATTAAGAGTAATTAAATGCACGTTAAGCTACATTTATGCAATTACAAATAAGGGAACTTGTTAATCACTCATCCTGTCTTCACCCAACTAACATTTTTGTTACGCTTTTCTTATTTCTACATCATTACCAAGAAATGTCCAACTACACACACACACTCTAACTTACACATTTAAGGAGACAAGGCTAAACAAAAAAACTGGCAAGCGGACAAGATCTCACTTAAAGAAATTCTTTCTTTTGATAACATAATATATGTATACAACATACATATATAGTGTATGAATATATAAGTGTATATGACTGGACAAATGCAAGTTTGCCCTTTAAAAGCAAAAACCTAAATTCTAAATAAATCCTACGGGTAAATGTGTGAATAAACGACAGAGTCAGCTTATTCCCGCTCCACGTGTCTCTAAGTCTGTCGTCCTTTTTTTCTTTCCCTTTTCTACTACACACATTTTTTATATAAATTTCTCCTATCACCACCAAAAAAGTCATGCATGAAGAGAGAGAGAATAGCATGTTTCACATTTCCACTGTTTCCTTTTGTCCAATACCTTGTATTTTTGTGTGTGTGTGTGTGTGTGTGTGTGTGTGAGCAGTCATCTCTCTATCCATCTTATCTATCAAGCTTTCTTGGAACTTAAAGAACAAGAATGTTGCTAACGTGTAAAGTGCACACGTCCAACTAAGGTATAAAAAATGTACATATACCTACATTAACACTTCTAAAATGTGTCACTTCTCGGATGAGACCAGAGTTTTGTATTATTTGTCTTGCTACATCATTTAGAACGTAAGCAAAAGGGATATAAAAAAAGAGCAGCAGAGAGGAGAATCCAGAAAAATGGGAAACAGTAATGAATGGATGAAGAAGGGTTATATATATATTTATTTATGTATGGAGGTGTACGTGTATTAAGGAAAAAAAGCAGGAAGCAGGTTTTGAGCTTTTTTTATATTACTTTATTTCTGCTCTTTTGGTGATGGTATATAAAGTACATCTACAGACACACATCCACACACATTCAAACAGCTTACCTCGGTGATGCATGCTGATGAAGTCGGCCACAGCCGAGAAGTTGATATTCTGGGAGGTGATGGGCACTTGGCCTCCTTCCTTCACTGTGAGCCTCTGAATGGAGACATAACGTTGCAGTCCCCCAAGCGCAGCTCCACTGACAGAAATATCTATTTCTACCGTGATATTTGTCAGAGGCTCTGCAAATCTGGGTCGTCCAAAAAAAAAAATCCAAACAGCGAGACACCAAAAAACGGCCAATATGGTAACACCACCAACAGGAGCAGGAACAGTAGTATAGACAGATGAGCATACAAAAGAGAGAGAAAAAAACAAACACAGAGCGTCAGTACACAGAAAAGTGCCAAATCTCAATTAAATTTCCATCAGACACAAGTATTTATCAATTTCATTGGCTTTACTACTATGGTAGTAGGATCACACAATATGTATAATATGGCCATACAGACAGCCGCTTGTTTTATATATTTTTTGTATGGTTTTTTTTTTCTCCAGAGAAAGAAAAAGTCACGGGATGAAGGGGGAAAAATGGAGACAATCAAATGTTGCGTGGAGAAAGCAGATTCATTTTGGTCACTATTTAGCTAAAGTGCTTTCCAACTACACAACTTTTTCCTCTCTTTCCATATATTCTTTTGGATGATGACAAAAAAAGAGTGTGATGGATTATTCCCCGTTCCGCACCACCATCCCAATAACAAACTCTACTACTAATGTGTATAAAGTAGATAATATATGGAATTCTGTGTAGAGTGAAGACATTTTTTTTAGTGCGTGCCATTCCACACCAAGCTAAAGCCACCACCACCACCAACATCATCACACACACACACACTTGGAGTCACTAACCCTAAGTGCAGGATACAAATTTTACTGTCCATTTGCCATCATCAAGTTACTGCAATTGGTCACTGTGCGGTCATGTCTCAATTTCGCCCAAAGAAAATCCAATATTTTTTCCATTCCATTTCATCTCGTTTTTTTGTGAGTGTGAGTGTATGTGTGTGTGTGTGGTGAATCCACTGCGGAATCTTTCTTTCTTATATATTTTTTTGTCTGTGTGTTTTGCCTGATGTCCTATAAATATGTATATTATGGACATGCACATAAAATGGATCTTTAAAGATGAATGGGTGAATGAATCGATGTGAATGAGGATATAGCATTTTCCAGCAAGAAAAGGGACGACGTGAGAGAACAACGTCGACAAAATGACAGGGTGTCCCAACGCTTTCGTGATTCGAAGCACGCAATATGGGATACAAACAGAGAAAGTAAGAAGAGTGTAAGAGAAAAACGAAAGAATTGCAAATATGCACAGATGAAAACTTATACGTCGATCCCTCTGATGGCTTTGGTGGTGGTGGTGGTAGTGCAAGCTGTGAAATGGATTCTGTGTATATATCTACATACGTACCTCTTATTGTACTAGCCTCTCGCTCTGCCTGAGTGAATTCGTCTTATGCATATGCAACGTTTAAACCTGTAAAATGTCTAAAAGGAAATTAGATATTTTTCTTTTACTTGAAAATAGTAAGACAGATAGATGCTGGGAAAAGAGTCCTCTTTTTTATAGGTTCAATATAGACACTTTACTCAAACACCACCAACTCCAAGCCCAGCAGTATCAAAAGCTATATCCCTTCTCTCTCTTTCATTCTTTTTTTCTTCTTCTTCTGCGCCAGCTGGATTGTTGGATCGGAAAATAGAGCGATGAGAGGTTCAACGACCAACCGCAAAGGATATAAAATATGTTTGACACTTTGAACAATTTACGTCGTCGCAATATTATGCCATTTCCTTACATAAATTCCGCTCATATTATCATTTATGGGTTATGAGATGACCTTCCTTATTGAAACCGAACATTATATATGTATAAAAATGTATACCTAGTACCATGATGATATGCGCAGCGGATATTTCCTTTTACAGTTACATAATATAATGTTATCATTTCATGTTTTTGTGTGTGAGTCTCTCTCTCTATGAGTAAGTGTGTGTGAGAGAAAAAGAAAGAAAAATGTGGCATCTTTTTCTTCAATATTGCTCCTCGTTTACCACATCACATCCACACTCTTTTTTTCCCTAAAATAATTTTACAGTGAATTGGAAGCATCAAAGAAGTAGGAAAGAAAGATGAGATCATATCAAATATGTAAGATGTGTAAATGTGCATGTGTGCGTGTGTGTGTTTCGATAAAAATGGTGAAAAATTTGTAGATGAGTGTGTAGAGGAAAACGAGGAATGGAATTTTCATTTTCCCAGTGTACACTTATCCTTTTTCCATGCATCCACTTTTTAGAGAGAGAGATAGACCCTTTTTATTCGTCTACTGTTTCAAGTGTACTTTAACTGCCTTCACAGTCCCTTCTTTTTTAAAAGCTCACACGTTTTTGTGCCTATTATTTGTATGCATTTGTAACACAGAGTAAATGATGAAGGCATAATATATAGGCATGTAGGTATATATTATATTGAGCAGTTCAACTTTATCGTCAAAGAAAATTCCTCTTTGCATTTTATTTTATTCCGGATCTCATCCAATCTACCAAAACGTTTCTTCTTCTTTGACTTTTCCACTTTACTTTATTTTTGTACTTGGTTGTTGCTGTACATGAATATATATATAGGAAAAAATGTACAAGTGTACAATGGGACACACAAAAAAAGAACCCGGAAATTATTACTGATAATTCAGAATGAGGGTCTCTGCTCACAAGAACTTTTTTCTCCTTTAGAGAGACAAAAAAATTCTAGTTTCTGTTGCGAACACATAAAATATACGTTTTTGCGTATAATACTGTATATATTATGCATGCATCTAACATTAATGTGCACATTTGATTCAGGTTAGAAGCAGATTTAGATTTATGTTGAAAAAATCATTCGCGTGATATTAATACATTAAATAAAACATGGTGCTGCTGGGAGTAAAGATTTTGAATTTTGTGAAGAAGAAAAATAAAATCTTCCCAGAGACGCTACATGGTACGGGAAATACTCCATATGTTGTGCTGATTTAAAAAAAAACTTTTTTGATTTCATTATATTATTTTTTGAACTTTGGCCTACAAAACTTAAATGTGGGTGAAATGCTATCATGATCATGATGGAGTTCCCCTGCTTTAAGAAATGTATGTATCCATCGTTTTAAAAGTCATAATATAACGGCGTTTCATTTACTAATGACGAAATTCTAATTCTTTCAGTCTTCTTGCTCGACAGTTAATTTATAAATATCCTTTACTCGTCGGGAGTAGGGATAACCAAGGAATATGGAAGAAACATAGATCCATGATGTATAAGGGGGATATCCATGTATCCATAGATGTATAAGGGGGATATCCATGTATCCATGATGTATAAGGGGGATATCCGTGTATCCATATTCCTATACATCATGGATCTATGTTCCTTCTTTATTCCATGGGGATTACCAGTTACTCTAATCTTTGAACGTGACTTATTCTAAACGATATTTTATAAATTGTATTTGTCGCTTAAATCATACATCAACACAACTGTAGTTACAGATTAAATCATCAAGTTTGTAAAATGGATTCATGCTTCTTTTTACACAACCGCACAGCGTTTTTCCTTTTTATATCCATTCACTTATAAACACCTGTAATCAGAGTGCAGTAATGGGATACATAAAACAAAGTGCAATAGGTATACATACATATACATAGTTTATTACATGATGCAATTTGTGTGTACTAATGTGCAGGTACTACTATACACAACTTACTAACAAATAGCAAACAAACTGTGGTTTATTTTATTTCCGCTTTCTCCTTTTCCATTTCCCAATTCTGTTTACTGTTTGCAAACACATACAAAACTCACAGCTAATACAGAACTCACATTCATTTTCGTTACTCTCTAAACTAATAATAGTAGCATTTCAACACTATTACCAGTACTACCACCACTGTTTGGATGGTCATGATATGCTACATATGGGCCATAATATGCTGAGCTATAAAAGTAGTACAATGGAATGGGGATGTATGTGGGCTATGTGTGGTGTATTCCATCAAATTACATTCATGATGATGATAGTTGATGGTGTTGTAATCCATCCCGTGCCATTTACTTTACTTTATTTCTTGTTTGCCAGGTTTAGGATGTTTTATGGTGCTTACCGTGAGTGGGCAGTGAGTCGTATGAGATCGTTAGCCTTAGGCCCTCTAGAGATTTTCAAATGCTGATAAAATATTTTCCCATTGTTCACATCCGTCTGAGTGAAAGAGGCAACTGGGTTGAAGTTATTTTCCGACAGTTCAATCAATACTTGGCCTAGTACGGGTCCAGATGAGATCTGTAATAATAATAATAATAATCATTGTGAAAAGAAGAAGAAGATGCAGAATAGTATAAAATATCAGACAAAAAAAATATTAAGAAAGGGTAAGTAAAAACCGGAGTGAACTTTTATACCTAATACCTCCTCGTGTATACATACCAGTTATAATGTTGTTATTGTACGCACAAGTACACAGATATTTCAGATAGGTACGTATATGCATACACGCATCCAATAATAATAATAATAATAATATATAAAGTTGAATGAACAAAAAGCCTTTTTCTAAAGAAGAAGAAGATAACGACCAAGATCTACTCCCATTTTTATGTACGAAGGATACTGCCGAAGAATAGAAGGACTTCACTTTATAATAATAAAGTAGATGGACCTCCCAACTGACTCTGTTGGGTATTTTTTTCTTCTTCTCTTCGTCTCCGTCTTCTTCTTATTTCTTCTTCAACATTAAACATTTGACAAGGGAGCAGAAAAGGAAATAGGCAAGAGAGATGAAGACGAAGAATAAGATGATGATCCCTATTTTCTTTTACCATATACTACACATATTGTACATCAAATACAAAAAGCAAACATGTAGGTACACATACATTATATTTGCGCATAGTATATCGTCATGTTGTAAAATAGCACCGTAAATGGAACGAAATAGCACAGAGTGTCGTTTGAACAGGATTGACATTCAACCAGCAAACTAGCAAAAGAGATGATAGTTCTTCAGTCTATTGACAATCTTCTCTATATCCTCGTTCGTATATGTGTAGTATGTAGCGCCTATAAATGTATCAAAATTGAAGTAAATGGAAAAAAATATATGACAAGAGTTGAAATAGTTTCTAGTTAACTATTAACAAAGGTTATGTGTATACCTACTCTTCTTATTTTTGGCTTGTCAGGATCAAGAACATGAAGGCAAGGGGAAAAATGTATTTTTTTTTGTGTAGCGAAAAAAAGAGAGGATATATTCCACTAAGCAATAAGCACATTGCTCGTATTTATAAAAAAATGTCGATAGAATGGATATATACATATATGTAGGCATATAAGTTAAAGAAGTAAAAGAGTGAAAAATAAAAAGTGGAGATAATACACCATTCCCATTTTCTCCTGCTGGTGGTATAAATAGAATGGCATACGGCGTGCATCAAAAGCTAAAGAGAAAAGCAGGAAATAAAACTTGAAATTGTCTGGTTTTACTACACATTTTACTACCTTTATTCAAAATAAGTATGATTAAGACTTGTGTGTGTGTCTATCTATGCGCCCTTCATCCTATTCTTTCACACATGTAAATACGACTAGACAAAAAATACAGTTCTTGTAACAGATTGGAATAACTATTCGCAGAAGTAACTTTTTGGTTTGTGGTGAAGGTTGACTGCTGACATATTCGTGTTCAGAGTGACTCTAATCAGGTTGACCCAAGTGGGTCAAAATACCTGTGGGGTGAGGTTATATATTAAGGTGTACCTTTGACCCAAAGTTGTACCGCTGGGTTCAACGACCGCGAAGGCATTCAGAACGATCTTGCATTGAGCAAACGAGCGAATGACAAGCTGATAAAAATAAAACGCATACGAAAAAATGGAAGGACCAAAACCAAGAAATGCATAAACAAAAGAATCATTTCTATTTCAGTCAGTCAGACTATTTTTTAAAACTTTCAGTCACATTTCAAATTTTGACATTTGACATAGCATTTTGGTCTGAAGTTCCAAATTATCAAAAAGGAAAAATGAATTTCGTACTTATTCGCTGTTGCGCTAAGACGACCGTTGCTTTTTTTAAGTACTGGAAACAAAATCACTGAAGAAAAGATCTGTATGTTGCTGAGTCATGATTTAGGCATTGCACAGGCAATGCAGGCGATGGAGAATACCGTCCATGCATTCGCAAGAACAATAGTTCACACTAATGTTAACGATTTGAGAAGTTGTATGGAATCATTTTAAAATTTGCCAAGAGACATAAAAAACTATGCCGTGTGTGTGACGATGATGATATGTACGTGTGGATATTATTTTATCTAGTAAGGAAGTAGAGAAGAAAAAACTTGCAAAAAAAATAATGTAGAGATGATAAAAAAGTAAAAGCGTAAAAAAACGAAATAAGTAGAAAAGAAGAAAAGAAGAATGAAAATTTTCTTTGCAATGATACGCTGCGTTGCGTAAGTACTTTTTTCTTGCTACTACTGATACTACTGCTCTTTGAGATGTTCATTTGAAGAGACATGTGAAATGTGAAACATGATGTTTTTATGGTCCCAAACTTTTCTCTTACATTTTCCTCTTTGTTTTACGGCATTGTTTTGAGAAACACATTTTAGTGCATAAAATACACACACACACACTTGTACTGCTACTATTACTTGACTTTACACTTGAGGGAAGATATATACTCACACACTATTTCTTCACAATAACAATAATATGGCTATGATTATGCCGCAGATGAATAAAAAAAGAAAGAGCGTGCCCCCAAAGAAAAAGAAGAAAAGTGTAGAGGAATGATATCTCACAGTTAATTTGTCAGACGAGCAGTATATAGTATTCTCAGTTTGATTGCTTTTCTTTCCTTTTGCACGCGTCGTCACTCTGGAAAAAGTCAATCTAATCTTTTTGATTCGCCACGTGCTTTGTCTTGTTGCTGTCAGCAAGTTTGAAAAAATGATACTTTATGATTATTTCATTCTGTCCTCATTCCACTTCTTTTATTATGATTATTACAAAGAAACAAACAACCCACGCAAATCAGGAGATAAAAAAATCAAAAATAGAATACTTTTCTTTATTTAAAATGTCAAGAATATGATATGCGACATGCTAAACAGGATGAAAATGGTATGCGCGTACAAAATAAGATTTCAGCTTTTGATTTCAGTGACTACAATGACTTTTCATTTACTAAATTGCCTTTCCCAGTATTTTTTTAGGATAGGGGAAGCTCTAAGATCTCTTTTCATTTCATCCATTAACTTATTCCGGATGCTTAGAATTGTAGGTGGTTCTGTTTTCCATATGAAAAAAGGCAACGACCTCGAAAAATTAAGCTTGTTTCCGGGAAATTATTGGGAAGCGAATGCTTATTAAGAAGCCCATATCATACGTAATAGTACTCACAATATTTCTTTTATTAGTAGGCTGTCAAACGTTGCTCACATGTAATCATAATCAAAAAAAGATGAAAAAGTGAAGGCAAAGAATCTGTACACGAAAAAAAAAACACTACACTACTTGATGTTCAAAATAATGCTGCAAGCCTTTTTTTCTGGAGAAAGCATCATAATAAAAGTAACAAGTTGTGTTTTTTTCTACACGCACAACATCACATGATGCGATTAATGATGACGATGATGATGGCGATAGAAAATATAAAAGCTCATTTGCCAAAGGCAAANATGATGATGGCGATAGAAAATATAAAAGCTCATTTGCCAAAGGCAAACAAATAAACTCCTAATTAGCTAGCTACTTCCCTTTCCGCTTTTCTCTCATTCACTTTTTTTTCCTTTTCCAGCAAACAAAAAACTCCCACCCATATACATAAATGCACACCACACCTCATTTATCCAGTATCTGTACTATATCTGTACAGTAGTATATAGGTTCTAGGGAAGAGATTTCTTCTTTTTTCACACATGGAAAGTGAAAGCATCATAATGCCATAGACATTATCAGCAGCACACGCACGAAAACTTGTGTTGATGTCAATAGATCTATATAAAACCACGAATTATGGAGAATAAGAGAACATAACTAGCTTATCTTGAGCAGATTTTGTATAATATGCATTTGTACATATATACGCTCACGTTCAAATCAGCAGGGCACTGACTGACAACATAACATTTCCCCTTTTCTTTCTTTACTTGTTTTCTGGAAACTAGGAACATATTCTTACTCTTTTTTCTCTCTCCTTTTCGTAGCATCATTTCAATTTGTTTAAGGCTATTAAGCTGTTAACCCCTCTATGCGTTGTATATACATAGTATATTAAATCACTGAATTTAAAATACATATCTACGTTAACAGCAAACAGTTGCATTCACAGACAAATGGTAGAAATTGTGCCTACATGTTCTACAAATCCTCATTTATATTTAGTCCTTTATACTTACTGGAATATTGAGAGGGGGATCGCAAAAAAAAATTAACTTGCCCACATCCACAATTTTTTATGCATACATACATACCTTTTATAACTATATCAAACTTTTTTCTTTCTCTTTGACGTCTTTCCCATAATATACTGTTGCAACAATGTTTTTAGTCCGAATTTGTTGGGTAATTTTGACTGTGACAACAAGTATTTCACCTTATGCACAATATTATGCAGTACATTCAAATTCTCATTAAGACTTCTAATATACTAAATCATATGGCTCTCTCATACAAGTACGGGAATTCAACACACTTTTTGCATTGTATTGTTGTAGATGATGGTACTACCATGCAATAAGTCGGTGAACTTTGTCCCATAATGAGAATCAAGTGGAGGGTGCGAGCACAAGCAGCAGCAGCAGCAGCCGACGCCAGAAAAAAAGGGAAAAGAAACTCCAAAAAATAAGAGCAACATTTATATAACAAGTAATATTATTGACTTTGCAATCTACTACAATTCTCTACTATACAACAAAGGCTAAGTAAGTATTTCTTTTCTTGAGAGCCTGTGTTAGTGAGTATTGTTGTGTTTGCTGCTGTGTGGCCACTACGATATACTATAGCACCATGTTATATGCCAGTACCATTTTGCCTTCATTGCTAAAAATCCTATCATCACTCTCTACAAACCAAGAAGACAAGATAACTTTTTTTCTCATGAAAAGGGAAAGATATATAAAAAGAAACGGAAGAAAAAAAGGACGAAGAAGGACCAAGAGATAAGATATAATAATAAATGTACTAGTTTGAAGAAAGTTGAGTTGAACAAGAGCATGTATTACTTGTAAGCACTTATGAATGTACATATATTATATGTACCTATTCATAAGTAAGATTTTTTTCTCAACATTCTTCATATAAAATATATATACCTATTACATTACTAAGAAAAAAAGATTTTTTTTCTTGTAAAAAAAATTCCAACTCACATGAAAATACATGGTATAGCACGACGTTATTATGTACAGTGCCAAAAAAAGTCACAGAATCAGAAAAGCCCAATATTATGACATGATATATATATGCACATATATGTAAGTTTAATGTAAGAATGATAGTATAGATGTGTAGAAAAAATGCACAAATGTATAAAAGTCCACATGCATGAATATGACGATACGGTTAGATTTGCAGAAATACTAGTCATAATATGGATCTCTGGACAACAAGTGAAACGGATGAAGAATTTGCCATCCGAGGAAGAAAAAAAAACGGATAGTTTCCATAAGAAAAAAAAATCTAGTGTTACTTATGGTAGTAGTATACGTGCACACAAGCATGCTAGAGTGACTTTTCATCATCATCATCATCATAACAACTATCCGTTGAGTCATCCAGTTCGTCAGTTTCAAAGAACCGGACATTTTTTTTACATGGAAGACGCGCATCCGAAGCCAAGAAAAAAATGTACGGTTTGGTTCTTGTAAGGAATCTGGGAAATCTTTTTTTGTACGCATGTTGTGTGATGTGTAAAAGACAACCTTATAATCTTGATGTTATCTGCAATTTCTGTAACATTGTCACTACGCATTACATCAGATAATAATAATATTTGAGATGATTGCTTGTCTTGATCCCAACTTCTAGCCAAGAAAATTTTCTCTAGTATGTATATATAGAGCTACGAATGCTTTATTGTGTACTTGAAGAAGTACTTTGCTTGCAAACAAAAAATTATTTTCTCGACTGAGCCGATGATTTCAGTCTTGATAGTCCTTCTAGAACAATTTCTGCGTTTCTACCAATAAGATACAAGGCAATGCAAAGGCATCATTCAAAATACACTGACGCAAGATTTAAGTTTAATAAAAGCAAAGAACAATTTCTCATCAATGTTTTACGAAAATAAACCCTGATATAACGATGAATCTTAAGACGAATAATAAAAATTGCAAGTTTATGCGCCGATATTTTTTTCTTATCCCGCCTGCAGATATAATGAG